>JABWHU010000002.1:4937007-4949985 GCA_014189135.1 Dicerorhinus sumatrensis harrissoni
CACGTATGAGTGAGATCATACAGTGTTTGTCTTTCTCTTTCTGGCTTATTTCACTTAACATAATACGCTCCAGGCCCATCCATGTTGTTGCAAATGGGACGATTTTGTCTTTTTTCCTAGGTTTTTAATTGCAATGACTAAAATGCTAGATAAGATAAAACTGAGAAATAGTACATAATAGGAACAAGATGCTCTCAAAACCTGACAAAGGATATGTTTAGGAAAAGGCTCATTAGAACTTTTAGAATCGAGAAAAGTAAAGGCTCATTCTCCTTTCAGCCTGATTTCCATAATTTCAATATCTGGGGTTTTTATGGGGGTCTTATTTTACTGCTTTTTTTTTTAAGTTCTGTTCCTTCTCATTTGCAGTAACTTGTTTCTCTTTGTGTTTTGTAATTTTTCATTGGAACTCATATTTGATAGGACAATATTTGTGAAAATCCTGAGGCTCCTGGATGAGTTTCTCTATGAAAAGCATTTGTAACAGGTGCTGCAGAGCACTAACAGTCATGTTCTGCTTTAAGTTATTTTCTCAGATTAATAGCTTTCTAGATCACACTGTAGTACACGTTGGACCTATAGACCCATGTGACGGCAGGATATATATTTTTTAAATCTTTACTTTTTAAAAATTTTTCTGAAGCTCTCAGACCAAGACAACACTTCATTCATATCCTTCTGTTAGTGGGCATACTTTTCTGTATCCCATGTCCTCACTCAGAGTACAGTTCTTTCAGGTCTGGATTTCTATGGAGTGCAGCTCCATAACATGGATGAGCCCAAGGCCTGTCTCTCATCCTTGGCATGAGCGTTCTACCCTGAGTCTAAGTTAGTACAATCAGCAACCACCTCCTTATGGGCATTCTAACATCAGCTTGTCTTTGCACTCAGATGTCCAGCTACCTTTTCATGTTTAGACAGTAGAGATTTTTTAAAAATTTCTTTTGAATTTAATTATTTATTTAAGAGCAGATTTGTTGATTTAACTCATATTTCGAGTTAAACTTCCTGACCATATATACTTTCGTATTGCCAGAAACAGACGTCCCAGCAATTTCTCTAAAGTAAGGAATTAATAGTGTTAGAAATTTCATCCAATTTTGGTTGCTATATTTCCTAACTTTATTAGTCATGTGTAAATGGTAAATATTTGAGCCTTCACAAATATGAGTGAAAACATTCTTGCCGTCACTCTCAACCTAAAAAAAAAGAAATTCAGTGTGCTACCTATAATTTCCTGTCTCAGAAACTGTTTGTGAGCTATAGACTCTCTCTGAGAAAGGGCAGAAAGTGTGGGTTTAGAGTACAGAGTGCCTTTCCTTTGATTCCCACGTGGGTAAGGTATTTTGTTGATTCTATCTTAATTCCAAGATAGAACTTTGGAATCATAGCATACTATTATTTTACAATTACCTTGCTAAAAATATTTTCATGATCTAGTTTCATTAGTATTTTAACTGTTTAATAGTAATAAGAAAATTTGAGGTTTTTTTTCTTGCTACTTTCTTTTATATTGCACAGTTTGGGATGGATCCAATTTTAATTTGTCCAAGATTTAATTAGATAATATAAGCAGTGTTGGGTAATTGTGCTAAAAGGGAAACATTCTACTTTGCTTTATTTAACTTGGTATAGATTCAAGGAGCACTAAGTTGTTTTGAAGAACAACCAACTCAGATAATAGTAATTTTCCTTGCATGAACAGCTCAGCTAGATAAAAACTGACACTTTCAAATAAATGTTTATTACTATTTTTAGTCTTGGTACAATTTTCTGTTTTCCTTGTCTTGCCAGGCATGAGTGTCCATTTTTAAATAGATTTTTTTCTCTATGACATTCTCTGCTTGATAAAAACTGACACTTCTGAAATAAGCCACAATATATTGGCTATTTTTAGACTTTGCCCAATTTTATATTTTCACTTCTAACAGGTCTGTCTTTGTATAAATTCATGAACTTTAGAACATTGTCTAGAATTGGAGAGTACTTAAACTGTTTAATAAATTAGTAAATGCTGCTGTTTTGCAAATTCAAATATAGTTGTGAAAAAATCAATCTAAAAGAAAATATAGCAAATCAACCTTAAATAACCCCAATATATTAACATTTTTTGATTAAATATTACAGAATTATTAAAAATATTTTTGGAAGTTTTAAATGTATAAATACACATGAAGAATAATTTAAATGAACTTATGTAAGAGTTCAAGTTTATAAAAGTAAACACGATATTCTACAATCTCCTTAAAATTGTACATATAAATATTGATGTCTGCAGTCATCATAGTTGGCATAGGGTCGTTTCATAAAACTTTACATAAATATTATCCAGCTGTTTTCTATTTTTAGTAACATTTTTCCTCTCTAAATTCCTTCCTTGTGTCTCATCTGTACGGACGGAAAGATACCTGCTATCAGTTCTCATCCTTGACTTTCCCACACGAACTTCAGTGTTGCTCATATTCTGTCACAGCGAAAACTATAAGGCAAAAATGAGTAAATTTAAAATTGCTATCTTCACGCTGATAGATTTCAGATCAGACGACCCTGAAGGAAGCAGAAGTCAACGTGTGACATTCCTCACAGTAGAAAACACTTGCCCCAGCCTGCCTGTCTCCACATCAGAAGAGGGAAAAAATGCCACACTAGGAAGCTTGTCAACAGCGATGGCTTTCTTAGCTATTAGGGATTTCTCAAGACGGCCCTGGGTCACAGCATCACTGCTTTAATTGGAATTTGGATAGGTATGATTTCTCTAAAACTTACCGTAATTTCCCTTTCTTTCTTATGTTGTGTTATTTATTTATTATCAATTTATTCATTTACATCCTGTCAAAAATAAATAAATGCATTTAAAAAATGAGCTTATGGGGCCGGCCTGGTGGTGCAAGCGGTGAAGTGTGCGCGCTCCGCTGCTCGCGGCCCGGGGTTCGCCAGTTCGCATCCCTGGCACGCACCGACACACTGCTTGTCAAGCCATGCTGTGGCGGCGTCCCATATAAAGTGGAGGAAGATGGGCATGGATGTTAGCCCAGGGCCAGTCTTCCTCAGCAAAAGAAAGGAGGAGGATTGGCAGATGTTAGCTCAAGGGTGATCTTCCTCAAAAAAAAAAAAAAAGAGCTTATATAGGCTCATTTATGCTATGGAAAAAATAACCCTGAAATTTGAAGGGCTTATCAAACAAAGATTATTTCACACTTGTTCTACCTTACCAATGCAGGTCAGGGGAGCGCAGCACGAGACAAGGTTTTGTCATTGGTTGTAGCCTGTTAAGTCTTTCCTATTTCAGCACTAGTATCCAAGGTCTTCCACACAATGAGACAAGAGAGAGGGAGATGACAGTACAAATGTGACCATATTGTTTCTATCCAGAACTGGTCTCATGGCCCTGCCCGTTTGGAATGGAGTTAGAGACATTTAACTCTCTTGTGTGTTGCAATGGAGAAGAGAATCAGATACAGCATCAGAATCCACAACTATTAGGAAATACTGGCTATTTGCTTTGACCTGTATTGCTTTTGGGCAAACAAAACCACAATGACCTCTTCATCCCCATCTGTTTTTTTTTTATTTTGTTTTCTCTTGTTATTTCAAGATGGCACAAACTATAGCAACCAGAAAACTGAGCAGACACCACTCTCACTGTATGAAAAATGCTATGCCAGATAGCAAGATCCTTTTTCTATTAGGAGTACTCTGTTCATCCCTTCAGAAGGTATGATTCCTCTGGGCAACAGGACAGGCGTCATGGAACATGTTCTGGGGCCTAACTGTAGATGCAGAGCATGGGTATGGACATGGAGTTTGGAAAAATGTTGCACATGATACTTGTGGGGGATGTGGCTCCCCACATATACCTGGGCACTTGATAGACAAAACACTGTGATTTCTGGATTAGAAGAATGCTTGATAGGCTCTACTTCACATCATTATCAAAATTATTTTCGAAGGCAAAAAGTAGTTGTGATTTCAACAGCAGTAGAAAATAGACATAATTCTGTGATATGATAAAATTATATATACAGATATATATTTACTAACCAAGTTTGATAAACCCTGGGTCTCACTGATGTTGTCATTCATATATATTGAGTACCTACTATATTCCAGACCAGTATTAGGTGCTGAGGATAACATGGTATGAAAATGTCCTCAAAGATTTTACAGTGTACTGCTTCATGCAAGAAATATATCAACAGATTAATGTCACCACTGCACTTTCCAACCTTACGGGTACAGGACATTCAGCTAAGGGAGAAATAGATAACACTCATCTACTAAGGTCCTCTGAAAGAGAAAGGCATGAAGCAGATGTTCCACATCATCGTTTTGGGACTAAACAAAAAAAAATAAACAAATTTTCTCACCAATACTTAAGAAATATTTAATTATTTATAGTGAAATATCTATGTGCTAATGATAAAACTAAGAAAGTGTATTCTTTGTACAAGAAATTAGAAAACAAAAGTACAAGGGACATAAAGTTAGTAACAAGATAACAATAATGACATCAACTTAAGTCAGGATCTCCCAGAAGCAGACCCACGGCAAGGAGTTTCGCACATAGGACTTATTAAGGATGGACTCACAGGAAATTCCAGTAAAGGAAAAACATGATAAAGGAAGGCAAAGGAGACCAACACAGCAGAAAATGACCAATTCTTAAAAGTTTCTATGTTCCTCCTGATATTGCCCATTCAAGTATTTTCTTTCACTTTCCTCTACTATGAGAGGAAATATTCCATTTTTAAACTGTTTTAAGGCACCGTTTTCTACAGTGTCATACAAAGTGTTCAGTTATACTGTTGTCCAAATTTATCATCTGTTTCCTTTCTTTTTCTTTCTTTAATTTATTTTTTTAAGCCTTGGCTCAAGTATCCTGGATTTACCTCTAAGCATATACTTCCAGATGATTTCTTCATTAGTTTGTCATCATCACCTGAAACCAACTGCCAGGTAAGGAAAAAAAATAAGCAAATTCTCTTCATAGGAATAATAAATAACACAGGAACATAATATACCTAATATTTCACATGAAATTGCACACAATTAAGATGGAATTGAAAAGAAATCATAAAACAAATACAAGACTGTGAGCTTTCATCATTAACTCCTCATTTTCAAAAACACTGTCGTCTTTACCCCTTTTTTTCTTGGTCTTAACTGATGACAGTATTGTTTGCTGTTAACACACTATTTCTTTAGCTCTTGAAAATGTTACTAAATAGTTTCTTCATTTTTAGGGTTTTCTTTTTATAATACGCAAATATTCTCAGCCAGACAACACAAGAAATAAAATAAAATGTAAATTGTATGTAGCATTTAAAATACAAAAATACAAGATATACTTTTTAAGGCCTTGGGTATTTTAAATTAAATCAATAGCAACAGATTTACAAAGAAAAAATATAACAGAATTCCAAAGCAGAAGCCCACAAGAATTTACAAAAAAACTACTAGAGCTGATAAATTCAGCAAAGTTTGAGGATCCAAGATCAACACACAAATTTCAGTTTTGTTTCTATGACCCAGAAATGAGCAATCTGAAGAGGAAATTAAGAAAGCAATTCCGTTTACAGAGTTTAATGATTAAGATGACAAGTTTTGAAGCCAGACTGCTTGAGTTCAAGGCCCAGCTGCCACTACTGATGGGGCATAGTCCTTACTGTTATAAGAGGCAACTTGAGTGTGAAAGTCCAATGTGCTTAAAAACATGGATAAATAAAAAATTTTAGTGCAAATATCCATAGTGTTATGGATTAAAATGTGCTATGGCGCCAGCCTTGTAGCATAGTGGTGAAGTTCAGTGCCCTCCACTGGGTTCACGGGTTTGGATCCTGGTTGTAGATCTAGACCACTCATCAGCCATGCTGTGGCAGTGACCCACATACAAAATAGAGGAAAATTGGCAAGAGATGTTAGCTCAGGGAGAATCTTCCTCAGGAAAAAAAAAAAAAAAGGTATGTTTTCCTCACTTTTGTATTCGGTGGTAAAGACACAATCACCACAGAGAAAATTAGAAAAGTCACATTAGTGTTTGAGTAATTTGGTAGGTAGGGCCCAATAGAACGTCCAATGTGGAATATGGTTTTACCAAAATCCTAGTGTGCCAACAGGAGTCAGTCTTTCTGCTTGATTTGGGGACGCTATGTCTAGTCATGGATGATGTCTGAAAATCTATTCTCTTTATGTCTAACTGATTTATCCTTCACTTTCTTTAAGAAAAAAATTACTATACTTATCTTTCTGATTTTATTAACTAACATCACACTTCTTCGGAGGTGCATGCTTCACAATAGGTTTTTAGCAAATCCACCAACTTTAAAAAGTTTCAAAGAGAAACAAATTTAGTTTAACAGTGAGGTGATAAATCATTTAACATAATTTTTTTAAATCATTTATAGTTTATCTCAGAAAGAAACCTCATTTCAGTTTAGTAGCAAGGTTCCACTTATGGAAATTTGTTCACAATTATCGTTTCAAGATTTTATTTTCTTTTTTCATCTAGATAGCAATTTCGAATATACAAGCACATATTAATTCCTTAAAAATAGAGTTTATGAAAACTATCAAAAATCTTCAGCTAGTCTTACATATTTACTCATGATCTACAAATAAATAGACAATCACTTTTTTCCCATTTACTTTTAGCTTAAAAATAGCATAGATAACCAGATTTATTATTTAATAGTGACACTAATTGATGATAAAATAATGAAATTCCCAATCTCATTAATAACTGTCTGTTGAATAGTATTTTAATTGTACAGATTATGTTGAAGAGTTTCATGAAGAATTAGTTAGGGACACAACCAATTTGTTCATTTTAAGTAGATATGTCTTATTACATCAAAAATCTCTTGAGGAAAGCTTAAACATTAATTAGGAAAATCAGATCTAGAGACAAAAATAAATCATATATCTCCAGGGAATTTGAGTCATTTAATATTCTAGAAATAGCAAAATGTTCTTCATAGTACAACACTGCTTTATCCCTTTGTTCTGTTCAGTATACCGATTCTTTTATATTTTAAGGTTTCCTAGCCATGTGCGTAGTTTCACAGCTATTAACAGATTACTTATTTGTGAATAAGGAGAGCAGAGTTTCAACTCCTGTAATAAATATCAGGGAACTGAACCTTAATTGATTTACAACGGTCTTTGAGTATATTTTCTGTTTAATCTAACCAGTTTGTAAATATTTCAAAACTGTATTTAGTTTTTTACATGAAATTAGACAATAATTCAACATTGTCCCTTCCTGTAACTAATTTGAAAGGAAATCAATTCATATGACTGATTCCCTCTAACATATGTTTATTCTACCTATTAATTATCAGAGGTTATGCAATAGTGGAGATATGTTTCTCTACACAGTTTATAAATTATAAAATTATTATAAATTAAAGATTATCTAGACTATTAAATGTTGAGATCAACATTTTTTTGAAGCTAATTTAATGATAAAAATTACAAAATGCAGGGCCTGCCCGGTGGTGCAAGCGGTTAAGTGAGCACGCTCCGCTGCGGCAGACCGGGGTTCGCCGGTTTGGATCCTGGGTGCGCACCTACGCACTGCTTGGCAAGCCATGCTGTGGCCACGTCCCATATAAAGTGGAGGAAGATGGGCACGGATGATAGCCCAGGGCCAGTCTTCCTCAGCAGAAAAAGAGGAGAATTGGCAGATGTTAGCACAGAGCTGGTCTCCTCACAAAAAAAAAAAAAGTACAAAATGCAGTTTTTCTCCGTAATTTTAATATCTACTAGTTGTTGAAGTCATTTTGACCAAAGTGAATATCCTCAGGATTCGTTTTCACCTTCCTTAGCTTTTAAAAGTACAGCCATTAACTTGAGATTTTATCATTTTGCCTACCACTCCAGTTTAATTAGTTTGAATGTTTCCTATATTTTTTCTGGGGCACATATCATTCTGACATTTTAACTTAAAAGCTGAATTAAATCATCAGTAGTTTCCTTTTTGTAAGATTTTTATCCTTTTGAATTTGCACACATTTTTCTGCAAGGTTTTATTGGCAAAAATGTACATTGTGGTGCTAAATGAAACTTACTCTAAGAATGACATAAGAAAGTTCAATTTTTAAATACAAGAGGGTATCATATTTCGGCTAGCTGACAGCCTGTGCACCCACAGAGCACATTTGGGAAAATTCACCCTATTGGGAGGCTCTAAGTCTCTGCCCAGCAGTCTTTGCTGATATTTTTTTTTCATTAAAGTCATTTTACAATATTGAAGTAAAGCTCTTGGGTCAAATGCAAAATTGCATCATTTCTGAGTGTCTCATAGCTTCTCCAGTTTCAGACAGTGTAAAAATTTCTAGTGATTCTAAGTAAAAACGGCCCACACACAGTACTCTGGAGAGGTCTCTCCCCGAAGACGCAACCTACATGTTTTCTTGGTATTATTTTCTGCTGTCTTGGGACTTTGCGACTTCAGTCATTTCTCCATTTTAAGTATTTTTCAATGTGGAGACTTCAGTTTTACAATCTGGAGAAATTTAAGTACATGAGAAGGTTTGGAGAAAATTGCAAAATGTCCTACATGTCAAAATAGTAAAAGGAAAGTGCTTGAGAGGACTCAGTGTGGTCCCAAAAAGAGTAGAAATAACATTGCAGAAAGGTAAAAGAGCATGTGTGAAGTTAGCCTAATGCCTTTTCAAATATTGAACTATTCTTTAATTCACAGAGGTAGTTATTTACTAGTAAATATACCATATTCTATTTAATATTCTTCTTCTAGCATTTTGCACCTCAAGTTAATAGGTCAGATATATTTTTACATTTCTTTATTTTTGCCATCTTTGTCAGATTTTTGTAGTAGAGTTATACTTGTTTGACTTTATTGCAAGAAGGAGATCATTTTAATTTAAGATTTATAAGAACTTAAATAGTACGACAAATGTCAATTATTTTGAAGGTATCAAGGAATGTGCTAATTCAGGTCTGCTGGCATTTTGAGGGAATGAAGACTCCCTTCTCAATGCAGAACATTAAATCCTAGGTCTAGCGTCCAGTTTTTCGCATGGCCCTAAAATAAAAGGAAAAATTCCACTCTCTTCTTATACAATAAAACAAAAGACTATTTATTACATTTAACAAAGATAACGAAAAAAAGAAGGAATTAGTAATTTTATCTATATTAAAAACCATCATTCTACCTAGTTGGCTTTTCTGGCCTCCTTTGCTTGAACCTCTCTATACTGAAAAGACTGCCATCCTTGAATATCTTTAGAGAGCTATTGAGCAATTGAGAGACATTTTTAATAAAAATATGTCTTCAAAATTGTGTTTTTTAATTTAAGTTTACTACGTGGTATAAAATTTTTGAAGGCTACTTTTGACTGGAATTTTATTTATTTTTATTTTTATTTATTTATTTATTTTTGGTGAGGAAGATTAGCCCTGAGCTAACATCTGTTGCCATTCCCCCTCTTTTTGCTTAGGAAGATTGGCCCTGGGCTCACCTCAGTGCCTATCTTCCTCTACTTTATATATGGGATGCCGCCATATCATGGCTCGATAATCGATGCGTAGATCCGCACCCAGATTTGGAACCTGAGAAACGCCGGGCTGCCAAAGCAGAGCAGGCAAACTTAACCACTACACCACTGGGCCAGCCCCTTGACTGGAATTTTACACAACATTGGAAGTGAATGTTAGTCCTCGATTAGCTGTCTCTCGATGGGTGCTATGAGGTCAGAAGTTCATAAGACAAAATTTTTAAATGTTAGTCTTAAAAGCATTTGGAGTCTTTTTGTCTAGAGTAAATTTTCAGTTCTGGAATTAAAAAAAAGTTGAAGTTTTCTGGTGAAGTTTTCTATCTTTTCATCTATTTATTGAACAAATTATATATACTTATTTTAATTATTTGTCTGTTATTTTCAATGTCTAGATGATATGTGTTTCTGTTTCCTGTGTTTATTCTTTTGTTTTCCAGGCATGTTTTCCTGTATCCTTTCATATCTAGGAAATTTTTATTGAATATTGGACATTGCCTATGAAAAATAAGAATATTAGGTAATGTTATCTTTCTCTAGAGAGTATTTAATTTTTTTCTTTCTTTTATTTTTAGTCTGTAGGATAGTGTACAAGTTAGATACCTCGATCCAACTGAGCCTTATCCATTTCCAGTTTGACCTAGGCCTTTGACATAGTGCTTTCAATGTTCTTAGCTGACCTCCTGGAATATTTACCAGATCTACTCTTCCTTGGAGAACCATGATCCAATTTGGATCTCCTCAGAACTGTGGACTTTGATAAAATTTGCTTTTGGTTTACAAGCCTAGACCTACTCCTTGGTTACTCATAGTCCATCTCCCTCATATGTAAATTATGAGTTGGCAAACGAATGGAGGGGAAATTGCACAGAGAATATCAATTTCCCCCTTTTGTTCTGGAATACTGGCTCTCATGGCTTGGTTCTGTTGGTATCCCTGAAATTCAGTGCTTTATGTCTTCAGCCCATTGAGATTGCCACAAGACCTAGGCCCCACTTTCTTCCTTGTCTCCACACCCCATGAAAATCAACACATTTCCCAGGAGAAAAACATTTTTGAGAGTGAAAAGAACACTTCGTTGTGCATTTCTTTCCTCTGGGAACTTGGCTCTCCAAGTCTTCACTCCTGATGCTGTCAAACTATTGTGTATTTCTTTATCCAGTATCTTTTCATAGCTATTATCATCGGTAGGGTTATTCTAATACCAGCTACATTTTCTAATTTTCTGTGTTATTTTTAGTGCAACTTGGAAATATTTTCTTGTACTGTCTCTAAAAAAATAAATTATAATTGAAACTCCTCTTCATATTCTTCTTTCTTTCCAGAATTCATATTCCTATGCCATTAGCTGTGTTGATCTGTTGTGCCAGTCCCTTCTCTTTTGCATGTTGTTATTCTTCACCTGATAGGTACTTTGTTATTAACACTGCTGTCACAGAAAATGTGGGAATGATAGATTTCACAGCATCTCTGTGCTCTGTGCTTTGGAAATCCAATAACCGGCAGTTTTCTAAATTTTTCAAGGTTCTTGAGAGGAAGGTGAACTTTTATGTATAAGAAAAAATTGGGAGTGTGTATGTGAGTATAAACTGCAAATTTTAATAATTATATTATTCAAAACCTCTATTTTATTGACTTGACCTGTTTATACATGAGCGTAAGCTAAAGACTCTCATTAATATTTATCAACAAAATTTTGTCCTTCCAGTTCTTATCATTAACGATTTTTGTCTTAGTTTTTACTCTATTTCGTATGTAATAAATTATGACACCTATACTTTTGTTGTAGAATGATTAATCACTAAAATTGACACTTTTACAAAATAATTTTTAAAACCATGTCTATTTTTTTCTCATCTAAATATCACAATCTTTCCTTCAGTTTTGTTAACATCTGATATGTAATTCTTTGTTGAAACATTTCCTTTCAGAATTTTAGAGTAGAAAGAAAATACTTCACAGTCTTTCCTCTCTGTGATCAGGGACACGTGAGGATTTGAGTCTTGATTGAATGCTCCTTTCCTAACTAACTTAAAAAATTCTTTTGGAGGGGCCAGACTGATGGCATAGCGGTTAAGTGCGCACACTCCGCTTTGGTGGCCCGGGGTTCACAGGTTTGGATCCCGGGCATGCACCCATGCACCGCTTGTCAAGCCATGCTGTGGTGGTGTCCCATATAAAGTAGAGGGAGATGGGCATGGATGTTAGCCCAGGGCCAATCTTCCTCAGCAAAACGAGGAGGATTGGCATTGGACGTTAGCTCAGGGCAAATCTTCCTCCCAAAACAACAAAAAAAATTCTATTGGAGTTTTGAAATATAAGAATCCAATGGAACTTACGATGTGCAGAATGAAACATCAGTAGCTCATTGTAGAGATTGTTTACTGAGTAATATGCATTGCAACTGATGAGTCAATACTATTGACAGGCTACACCTGTATTGGGAGGTGGGTACTGTGCATTTACCCCCGGAGGGGCTACTACATGCCTAGAAAATATAAAACATGAGGGAATCCCAGAGCTTTATTGAATAAAAGTTGTGCACATCCTGTAGTGGTGACCATGATGATCAACTGCATTCCACATATGGATGGACTAGGAGATTCAGAAGCCTCACCTGGGAGTCAGGAGACCTCTGCTGTGCAACTCATGCTCCTGCCTGGTGGCCTGATCCAAATCCTTTCTTACAAATGAACAAAAAACAATAAGTTTGTGGTTTTTGAGCTCATTTACTATTGAGTGTGAATGGTAAATTTGTAGCAAAAGGCTTTCCTGTTTGTAAATAGGGTAAGAATTGGTTTGCTTTTCTCATTCGAGATAAGTTGTTTCTTTCATGGGGTTCTTTGGAGAAAATGTTTACTTTCATTCAACTTAATTGATTATTTTTCTACTATGTTGTTGTGTTGAGACTTGAAACAAATCTACTCTGAGAGGTCCTTCAGATTTAGGTCTCTTTCAAAATTCAAAAAATTTACTACTTTCATATATTTTACTATTTTATTTTTTGTTTATTGCAGGAACATTTGTTTATAACATTGTGAAAATTTCAGGTGTACATCATTATACTTCTATTTCTGCATAGATTACATCATGTTCACCACCAAAATACTAATTACAACTCATCACTTCACACATGTACCGAATTATCCCTTTCACCCTCCTCCCTGCCCCTTTCCCCTCGGGTAACCACCAATCCAATCTCTGTCTCTATGTGTTTGTTATTGTTGTTATTATCTAATACTTAATGAAGGAAATCATACGGTATTTGACCTTCTCCCTCTGACTTATTTCACTTTGCATTATACCCTCAATGTCCATCCACGTTGTCACAAATGCCTGGATTTCATCATTTCTCACAGTTGAGTAGAATTATATTGTGTATATATACCACATCTTCTTTATCCATTCATCCCTTGATGGACACTTAGGTTGCTTCCAAGTCTTGGCTATTGTCAATAACGCT
>JABWHU010000002.1:4957693-5011421 GCA_014189135.1 Dicerorhinus sumatrensis harrissoni
CACAATGGAATACTACTCAGCCATAAGAAACGATGAAAACCAGGCATTTGTGACAACGTGGATGGAGATATCGGGTATTATGCAAAGTGAAATAAGTCAGAGGTAGAAGGTCAATACCATATGCTTTCCTTCATTAAGTAGTAGATAATAACAACAATAAACAAACACATAGAGACAGAGATTGAATTGGTGGTTACCAGAAGGGAATGGGGGAGGGGGGAGGGCGAAAGGGATAATTCGGCACATGTGTGTGGTGATGGGTTGTAATTAGTATTTGTGTGGTGAACATTATGTAATCTACGCAGAAATAGAAGTATAATGATGTACACCTGACATTGATACAATGTTATATACCAATGTTACTGCAATAAATAAAAAATAAAAAAAAAGAAGAAGAAAAAAATAAAAAAGAAAAAAAGAAATTGTAATTTTGGCTTTATTTTTTACTCTTTGGGATTTTTTGACCATTTTGCTATTTTGCCAGCATGTTTCTTAGAAATGATATTTTGTCTTTATTAATTAGAAGTATTGTCATATTCCAGCACTGATTAAACTCTTTTGGAATCAAATTTAGCATCCTCTGTTTTGGAGGAAAAAATCCTTCACAATGTCATTCACTACTCTAACAGTAATTGCACTTCCTTTTATTCAAGAAACTTTATTTTTTTAGAACAATATTAGACTCACAAAAGAAACAAAAAAAATGCAAGGATAGCACAGATAGTTCCTATGTACTCCACACCCAGTTTTCTCTACTGTAGCCTAATCATATTAGCACTGCACATTTGCTTCAATTAATGAAACAATATTGATACATTATAATTAATTAAAATCACACTTTTTTCATATTTCCCTAGCTTTTAATACTGTACTGTTTCTATTCCTCTATCCCATACATGATGACATGTTAAATTGATTTATTATGATTCTTTAGGCTTCTCTTAGCTGTGGCAGTTTCTCACACTTTCCTTGTTTTTTATGACTTTGACAATTTTGAGGATATGGGGTTAAGTATTTTGTTTATTGATCCTCAACTGTAATTTTTGTGATGTTTTTCTCTTGATTAGACTGGAGTTATGATTTTTGGAAGGAAGATCACAAAAGTAAAGTATTATTTTCAT
Source organism: Dicerorhinus sumatrensis harrissoni (assembly GCA_014189135.1). Lineage (NCBI taxonomy): Eukaryota > Metazoa > Chordata > Mammalia > Perissodactyla > Rhinocerotidae > Dicerorhinus > Dicerorhinus sumatrensis. Next base: position 4,958,815 of record JABWHU010000002.1, read on the forward strand.
CACAACATATCAAGTGCATACTATCAACGTGATTTATCACTATTGATGTTCACCCTAATCACCTTTACCTGAGAGAGTATTTGTCACGGTTTTCCACTGTCAAAATCCTCCTCTTCTCTGTTTCCATTCTGTACTCCTTAAGAAGAAGTCATTATATGCAGCCCCCACTCCAGAACAGAGGAGTTATGCTCCAACTCTTTGAGAGCAGAATATGTACATGAATTGTTGGGAATTATCCTGCAAAGATTTGTCTCTTCTCCCACATTTATTTATTTATTTATTCAATGATTTATTTATATTGTTATGTAGTCATGGATATATATACTTACTTATTTTTAATTTTTAATACTTACTTATATTTTAATTTGGACTATAAACCAACTACTTTATTTTCTTACTCAAATTATTCTAGCTTTGTTTATTGGGAACTTTTCCAGTTGGATTTTGTGTCCTTTTAAAATACCCACATCACTGGGTAAAATTAAGAGATTCTCTGTCAGGAAACCATACTCTGGAGAAAAAGGTGAAGGTGTGGATGGACTATATTTTGCTAATTCCTCAGAAAGAGCCAAACATCAGAGTATTCAATCACACAAAAGGCCTTTTGAATAGACTCAGCATTTGACTCATAGATCTCCTCAATATTTTCAGCAGAAACCGAATTAGAGATGTGAGTATCTAGGAAAGATCTGTAGAGAAATCGCTCATCTAATAGAGTAAATCCTCATCAGATACACAGGAGACCGATAAGGTTTTGAGAATTTTATATCAGCAGAAAAACTGCCTTCTTTCACTGAAAAAGGCAGAGAGAGGGGAAAATGAAATGACGCTATTGGACACACAAAAGTTTACAGGCAGGTTAACAGGCTGGTGAAACTATTCAGCTTCAAATATATAATACCTTTCAGGAAAAAGGAAGAGTGACTCTGAGTGAAGCCAGAAGCTGAAAGCGTGGAGCTTGAGACACAGAAGCTGGATCTGTAAACTACAAAGATTTATGACTTGCCTTGAAATTTAGTGGAATTTGACCGGCTAGATTTTGTGAGATCTGTGACTCCTCTTTTCCTCAATTTTCTCTTGTTTTGAACGTGAATGTCTATGACCATTATACTATGCCTGTCCCACCATTTTATTTTGGGAGCAGATCACTTATTGTCAAGTTTCATAGGTCCACAGATGGAGAGGGATTGTGCCCCAGCATATATTGTATGCAGAGCCTTGACCATATCTAATTTTGATGAAGGATATGGTGTGATTTGGCATTTGGTGTTAATGAGACTAAGATGAGATTTTGGATTTTGAGATGATGGTGTAAAGAGTTGAGACTTTTAGGGACTTGGGGTAGGGTGAAGGTATTTTGCATGTGAGATAAATGTGAATCTTTGGGCAGACTGCGATATACAAAATAATGTCTCTCCCCCAAAAGTGTCCATATCCCTGCCTGGTAACTGTGACATGGCACTATGCATGAAAAATAGGATTTTGAATATGGGATTAGTCTAAAGACCTTGGGAAAGAGAGATTGTCCTGAATTATTTCTGTTTGCTAATGTAATCATAAGGGTCCTTAGAAGTGGAAGAGGGAGACAGAAGAGGCGATGTGATTACAGATAAATAGCACAGTGAAATGCTTTCATGATGGAGCCAGGGGGACACAACCCAAGGAACGTTGGTGGCTTCTGGAAGCTAGAAAGGTAAATAAAATAAATTTTATCCTAGAGTTCCAGAAAGGAATACAGCCCTGCTAACATCTTGATTTTAACCTGGTGAGAAACATGTTGAACTCCTGAATTACTAAATTATGAGGTAATAAATTGTATTGTAAAGCTCCCAAGACTGTGGTAATTTGTTATTGCAGCAGTAGAAAACTAATACATTGATGTGATTTGATTAATATCTGCCATGTTTGTAACTATTTTTATTCATTGTGTTTCTTTTGTTTATTCTCCCACTTTTGATGCATTCTCAGTTTTGATTGAGCATTTTGTATAATTCACTTCATTTCATCTCTTTACATACTAATTATACTTGTTTAAAAAAAATAGTGGTTTCCCTAGAGGTTGCAATATCATTTTAAGCTAATCTAAGTCTACCTTAAAATAAGGCTACATCGATTTTTGTGTATGGCCTTGTAACAATATTCCCAATACCTCCCTCCCACCCCTTATAACATTGCTGTCATTCACTTCATTTATCCATCTGCTATAATTACTCAGTGCAGTGTTAACATTAAAACTTCCAATGAAGAGTTATCTTTTAGATCAATAATTTTAAAAAATATTATTTTATCTTTGTATATTATTTTTTTCAACATTCTTTCTTTCTTTATTTTATCCCAGTTTCTAAGCTATATAATTTCCCTTCTCCATGATATGATCTTTTGATAACATTTCTTTTGGACAAATAGGTTGACAATAAATACTGTTAAGTTTTGTTTATCTGACAAAGTCTTTATTTCTTTTTCACTTTTGAAGGGTAATTTCACTGGGAATAGAATTCTAGATTGAACTTTTTTCCCTTCCTCCTCTCCTCACTCCCTCTTGCCTTTCTGCCTTCTTTCTTCCTTCGTTCATTCCTTCCTTTGTTCATTCCTTCTTTCCTTCCTCTCTGTTTATTCTTTCTCTCTTTCTTTATTCACTTAAAATATTTCACCTCACTGAATTCTTGATGCAACGTTTCTGATGACCCTCATGATTAAATTTTATCTTTGTTCCTCTGTAAAGTGTCCCTTGCCCCTCTTGTATTTTTTCAAGATTTTTCTCTTTTGTTTTCCACGGCTTGAATATAACATGTCTGTGTGTGGATTTTTTGGTATTTATACTTTTTGATATTATCTGAGCTTCCTTTATCAGGTGTCTACCACATGTCAGGTGGTTTGGTGTCTGTCACTAATTTAGGAAAGTTCTTAGCCATTATTACTTCAGATATTTCTTCTCCACATTCTCTTTCTTCTGTTTCTGGTATTCCAATTATGTGTATCTTAATATTTTTGGAATTGTCTCATAGTTCTTGGATGTTCTGTTCTGTTTTTTATTTTCATCTTTTTTTTTCTCTTTTTATTTCAATTTGGGAATTTTCTATTGACTTACCTTCAAGCTTCTACTCATGTTGGCCATGTTCAGTCTCCAGTTGAATCCATCAAAGGCATACTTCATATCTTAACATCTTTATTTCATAATATCTGTGTTATATCTGAATCTAGTGCTGGTTTGCTTTTTCCCTTCAGACTGTACTTTTCTCATCTTTTATTAAGACATAATTTTTGTTGAAAGCTGAACAAGTTCTATTGAGTAACAGGAGTTGAGCTAAGTCTGTCTTTTAGTGTGACATTTGTGTTAATCTGCCAGTGACTTGGGCGGTGTGTTTGTTTGCTATAGCTCTAGGTGCCAGAGATTTCAAATCCCCTAGAGCCTGGTTTTGTTCTCCCTCTTGACTTTGGGCTTCCCTATGTATGTCTTCTTAGAGAAAGTCTGTGTCTTACAGCTCTTTCAGCTATAAACCATTGGAGCCCTGTTGATATGGTGGTAAGATGTGGGGAAAGGAAAGTGTTCTACAATCCCATGATTAAATTTCAGTATTTTAGTGCCCCTTTGTCCCTGGGCTGTGACTTTCACAAATATTTCTTAGCTTCCCTTCTCCCTTAGGTGATACAGAAAAGGTAGAGGAGCCTGGAGTGGGAGAAATTCTGCTTTCCCAGATGGGGAAAGTCTCTATACAGTCTTTTCCACCTGGGAGTAGGCCTTTGTTATTGTAATGCTCTGAGTGTATTTAAACAATGGGTGGTTTCCCCAGGACCCCTGCCAAGGCCAACAAGGATCATCCCTGGCTGGGGTTCCTGGTGGGGAACTTGGTGGAGATCCTAGGGGTAAAACCTATGATAGTGTGGGGGCACCTTAAAACTGAGGCCCCGAGGAATTCCTTACTCTCAAGATAGTCCACAGATAAGTCTCCAGTAATTCATCAAAATTGCCGTTTGAGTGTCCATAACCTATTTGGCTCTAGCAGCTTCTGTACCTGGTAAGCAGATCTTGACTGGGACTGTCTGGATTCGCCTGTCTCTGTAGACTTTGAGTGGCAGTGTGCTCTGTGACGTCAATTCTCTGATAGTTCCAGAAAAAGGTATTGATTTGACAGCCTTTTCTGAAGAAAAAGAGTATGAAGGATGAATTCCAAGCATTTTACATGTACCAGAAGTATCAGGATACTCTTATCCTCCTTCTATCTGGACATAATGGCAGATCCCTGCACAAATAGCATTGCTTCTTGCCTCTGGAGCATTGCAAATATTTCCTCTACATTTTCCCACACTGTCTGCCTTCTAAAACCCATCTTGGCTTTGGTGTCTAAGATCATAGGAAACCCCGGAGTCTCCTTATTGATGTGATCACTCCAGTCTTCCCTCTTCCCCACCCACACTGATGAGCATAAATTAGGCACATAATTAGGCACATCTTGACGCTTTACTTCTCATTCAAAAAATATAGGTTTGTACTTTTTAAAACATTGTTTCCCGCCTTCAGATAGTTCTAAGTGATCATTTTACTCTTGCATCTTTTTGCTTAGCTTACTGGAATTTACTGGACTAAAGCAGCAAATTTATTTTCAGAGTATGTGACTGATGTGTAAGTAGAAATATACTGTAGATTATATTATATGCTTTTATAAATTAATACAAGAATGATAATTTATTGTATTAGGAATGATACGTATCACCTTTAAGAAAAAAAACCTTTTTTTCTAATTTTCACTTCAGCATTGTACAGAATTTTTATTTTAAAGTGAAAAAGTTATAAAAGTAATATCAAATGGCACATTAAATTTGGAAAAGTAATACTCCAGTTCACCAATATTAAAAACCTATCTATCTATATATTTTTAATACCAAATCCCTGTCTTTGGAAAAAAAAATAAACTAGGCATATTTACCAATGAATTTATATTTGTCATTTCAGCTAAAATCTTATATTTCAGAAGCATTTTCCATAAATTTAAAATCTTAAGAGTAGTCAAATTATATTTGTGTAATATTCCATTGATTGTTTAGATAAGGCATTTTAAATTTACAATGTCTTTACATCTGCATTTAAATATTTCTTAGTTCACATATTAGATGTCATCAAATAAAAGAACACTTACTTCTTTAAAGTCACTAACATAGCGTATCTTTTTTCCTACTTCAAATATACTGATGCCACTAGAACAATATTTAAATACTATGCATTCTCTAAGTAGTGCATATGCAATAAATATGAATAAGTATTTTATTAACATATAATATTTAATTTTATATCTCAAGACAAAACCATGATTCTTTCTTCTTTAGTTTCAGGGGAATTCTTACCTAAAATTTTATCTAAACTCTCAGTCATAAGTATGAAGTAACATGAAGTCTTTACAGGCACATGACATAGAATATGGTCCAGTTAACAAAGCTCTTTAGACATAGAGCAAATAATAGTCTGCTTTTAAAATAAAAATATGTAGAAGAAAGCAAGCAAGTGAATCAAGAAAGTTTAGTTTTAAAATCTCTGTAAACAGCCATAAACACGCAATAAATAGCAAAATACTTTTAATGTACATTTCTAAGGGACACAATTTAAAAGAAATCAAAAATGAGGCTAATAGGAAAAATCATATAAATGTTATTTTGAGGATAGATATGGATGCAGTTTGCAACTAAGAGGGAATTTTTGAGATACTAGATCAATGCACATGCATTTTGCAGCAATGAATCTATTCTAAAACTAAGTATGCAGGAAGACAAAAATGCTTTTCAAGTGAAATTGACAGAAACGATATTAAGGAAGTTTTCTTTGTTCTAATATTACATTCTTTAGAAGATATTGATTCAAAGTTAACCTCTCAGTAGTTAAAATATTTTAAGTAAATGAAGTAGGAAATTTCTATATACTCACATTCTTCCCAATTACTTGACTTTTATCTGCAATAATATCCCAGTGTAATCACCACTTTTCAATTTGATATTAATAAAACCCCTTACCATATTTTAATATACTTTTGCTCTTCATTAAAACACATAAGTTTTCATTTAAATCTGAAATACTGTCAGACCCTGACAAACTTCAGAATTATAGATTTAAATTAAAACTAGTTTTTTCTTTATAAAAGGAGAAATGTATTATCAAGCTCCATAACATCTAGACTCATTCACAGATACATACTACTTTATTTTGTATGACTGAAATAAAACAATGGATAGAGGGTCTTAGTCTGTGTTCTCATGGAGCTATGGTCCAACAGAGAGGAAATAGGGTGACAAGTTCTATGTGTGTTATAACAGCAGAAATATGGAGTATTATCAAAAAATGAATGAAAAGGATCTCATAAAGTCTTAAGTGTCAGAATAGCACCTTAAAGAAGAGTTTATTACAGTTGAATCTTGAAGCATCAATTAGATTTGTTTGTCTATTCACAGGCTTGGCTGAAGAACAGCCTGGAGAAAGGGAACCTCAAGTTCTCAGCTCCAGAGATAATGGGACCTCCCAGAGATGAAAGAAGGCTTCTTTATATCTGTAAACAAAGACAGCAAGTCAAGAATACCCAGAAATGAAGCTGGAGAAGTAACTAAGGGATATAGAGTGTAGGGATTTGTGAACCATGTTAAAGATTATAGATTTTATCTTTAGCTGTGTCATGACACAGTGAGATCTACACACATACACACAAAAATAATCACTTAAACTTTTGGAGTGAGAAAAAACTGATGAAAAATCTATGTAAAGAAATCTTACCTAGTAGGAAGGAAGAATTTATATGAGGTCAGGTACACCAAAGATAGCCATTATTTTCCTGGTTGCTCTTAAAATTCTGAAAATCACAGTTAACTTAAACCCAAAATTTAATCCTTGTCTTTAGACACCTCCCACATAAGGCAAAAAAAGTAAGACTGCTTTAACTTCCACCATCATTGCCTTGACTTATATGCAGCATTAATCTGATATTTTAACTCTATTTCAATACTTAAAACATTGCTATTAAAACATAATATAAATGCAAATATGTACATATTACAAACAAATGTCCTTCATGGATTTTATTTACTTATGCATTTGTTCATGTAATTGGAAATTAGATCTAGAAACGTAAGTTTACCAGCATCCCCAAATGCCCTTCCTTCTGCCCCATTCCAATCAGTGCCCCTTCAAGGGTTACTACTACCTAAATTCTAATAGCATTGAGTAATTTTGCTAAGTTTTATAGATTATACAAAAAGAATTATACATTATATTTTCTCTTTTGTCATTTTTACTTAGTGTGGTATTTTGACATTCATTACATATTGTTGCATGAAGTTACAGTTCATTAATTCTCATCACTTTATATATCATTTTGAAAATACACAATTTATCCAATTTACTGTTAATGGACATTAATTGTTTTACTTTTGGACTATTCAAATAGTGCTGCTTAGAATATTCTGGTACATGGTTTTTGGTACATATCTGCACCCATGATTGTTAGATATACATCCAATAGTAAAAAAAAAAAAAAGAATAGACATACTGAAAAAGGAAGGATAATTCAGAGGTCAGAGCTGAGACTCCAGAGGTCTGAGCTGATAGCCATGGAAGAGTATTTCCAGGCCTTGAAATCTAAAGGAGTTTGCTCAGCTGGATTTCAAAACTGCTTTGGACCAACAACTCCTTTTACCTCTCATTTCCATGCTTTTTGAATCACGATGTCTATAACTATTAGTCTATACCTGTCTTATTGTTGTATGTTAGGAGTATTGGAGGCAAATCCTTTGTCCATTAGTTTTAAAGGTTCACAGATGGAGAATTAGGTCCCAGGAGATTTAATATCCCGGAGCTTCCTCTATATCTGATACTGATGATGAGATTTTGGATATTGAACTGATGCTGTAATGGGCTGAGATTTTTCTAGGACCTTAGAATGAGGCGAATGTAGCTTGCATTTAGGAGGGATGTGAATCTTTGGGGTGCAGAGAGTAGACTGAGATAGGCAAATTAGTGGGGAATTACTGTAAACTTGTCCCCGGTAATCAGGGATGAGGCAATGACACCTACTGTCACTATCACAAGTACTATTAAACAACACCCAAGAGATTCTCATCAGTTTTGTTTTTATTTGAATCTTTAGAGTTTTCTACATATAAGACCATGTAATTTGCAAACAGAGGTAATTTTACTTCTTCTTTTCCAATTTGGATTGCTTTTATTGATTTATTTATATTTTCCTAATTGCTCTGGCCAGAAGTTCTAGTACTATGTTGAATAGAAGTGATGAGAGTGAACATTTTTACCTTATTCCTGAGCCTAGAGGAAGAGCTTTCAGTTTTTCACCATGGAGTATGACGTTCCCTGTGGGCTTTTCATATATGGGCTTCAGTGTGTTGAGATAGTTTCCTTCTGTTCCTGGTTTGTGGAGCATCTTATTATGAAAGGATGCTGGATTTTGTCTAATGCTTTTTCTGTATCAATTGAGATGATCATGGAGTTTTTCTCCTTCATTCTGTTACTGTGGTGTACTGCACTGATTTATTTGCATGTATTTAATCATCCTTGTATTCAAGGGATAAATATCACCTGGGTCATGGTGTAAAATCCTTTTAATGTCCTGTAGAATTTGGTTTGATAGCATTTTGTTGAGGACTTTTTATCAATATTCTTCAGGGATATTGACTTGCATTTTTTCCCCCTGCATTATCTTTGTATGGCTTTAGTATCAGGGTAATACGAGCTTCATGGAATAAATTTGGAATTGTTCCCTCCTCTTCATTTTCTTGGAAGAATTTCAGGAGGATTAGCATTAATTCTTATTTAAATATTTGGTAGAAATATTTCTCTTCTCAGTGAAGCTGTCTAGTCCTGGGCTTTTGTTTGTTGGCAGGATTTTGATTACTGATTCAATGTCTTTACTAGTTATAGGTCTAAAAAATGGAAATTTACTTGTGTTTCTGCATCAGAAGACTCAGTATTATTAAAATGTCTATTCTCCTGAAAGTAATCTACAAATTCAAAGCACTCCCTATCGAAATCACAATGGCATTTTTTTAGAAATAAAAAAAATCCTAAAATTCATATGATATCCTAAGGAACCTCAAATTGTCAAAACAATCTTGAAAAGAAGAACAAAGTTGGAGGTCTCACACTCCCTGATTTCAAAACATATTACATAGCTGCAGGATTCAAAACACTGTTATGCTAGCAAAAAGACAGATTCATAGACTAATGGAACAGAATACACAACACAGAAATAAGCCCATAGATGTATGGTCAAACGATTTTTGACAAAGCTGCCAAGACCACAAAATGGGAAAACAAGTGTATCTCTAACAAATGGTGTTGGGAAAACTGGATATACACATGCAAAAGAATGAAGTTGGACCCTACTTTACACCATATATAGAAACCAACTCAAAATGAATTAAAGACTAAAGTTAAGACCTAAAACTCTGAAACTCTTAGAAAAAACATAGGGGGAAATTTTTATGATATTGCATTTGGCAATTGCTTCTTGGATGTAACACCAAATGCACAGATAACAGTAAAAATAGACAAATAAGACTACACCAGGCCTAAAAGCTTTGCACATCGAAAGAAATAATCAACAGAGTCAAAAAGCAACCTACGGAATGAGAGAAAGTAATTGCAAATCATATATCTAATAAAGGGTTGATATCTAGAATTTATAAAAAAACTACAACTCAAGAACAAATAATGAAATAACTCAATTAAAAGTGAGCAAAAGATCTGAACAGACATTCATTTAAAGAATATATACAAATGGCCAACAAGCATGTGAGAAGATGCTCAACATCACTCATCATTAGAGAAATGAAAATGAAAACCACAATGAAATATCACCTCACACCCATTAGAATGGCCACTATCAGAAAAACATAAAATAATGAGTGTTGGAGATGTGGAGACATTGGAACCCTTGTGGACTGCTGGTGAGAATATAAAACGGTGCAGCTGATATGGAAAATAGTATGGCGCTTTCCCAAAAAACTAAAAATAGAGCCTCAATATATGCCCTCTTCTGGGTATATATGAAAAAGAATAGAATGCAGGAACTCAAAAAGATATTTGCACATATGCATTCAGTGTAGCCAGGAGGTGTACACCCATGTTCACAAAAGCCAAGAGGTGGAAATAACCCAATGTCCATTGATAGATGGATAGATTGATACAGAAAGTATGTTGTGTGTGTACATATATAGACATATACACACAATGGAATATTATTCAGCCTTAAAAAAGAAGAAGAAAACCCCGTTACGTGCTACAACATTGATGAACCTTGAGGACATTTACTGAGTCAAATAAACCAGTCACAAAATGACAAATACTGCATGATTCCACTTCTATGATATATCTAGAGTAGTCTAAATCATGGAATTGAAAGTAGAATGATTGACAGGGGCTGGGTAAATGAGGAAATGGGGAGTTGTTGTTTAATGCGTATAGAGTTTCAGTTTTGCAAGATAAGGTTCTAGAGATCTGTGACCACAACAATGTATATATAGTTAACACTACTGAACAGTACATTTAAAAATGATTAAGAGGGTAAATTTTATGTTATGTGTTTTTTGCCACCATTTTTTTTATAGTTTACTTTCCTATTGAGTTGATTTGGTTCTTTGATTGAAAATCAATTAATCATATGTATAAAAATAAAAATTTAAAAAATTAAACAGCCTAGAAAATAAAATATCTGGGAATAATTCCACTGGACAAGGCACACACCTACACACATAAAAGTAAAGATATTATTGATAGAAATTAAAGAAGAAACTTAACTAAATCAAGTGGTAAAACTTGTTCAGGTATTAGAAATCTCGATATATCAGTTGTTGCTAAATTAGTCTATAGCTGGTACACAACTTCAAAATAATTTCTGAGAGATTATATTGAAATTTAAAAACTAACAATGCAATTTAATAAAATGTTTGCTGTATTTAACTCATCATGCTTTTTGATATACATCTTTCTGTATATGAATATGTAGATCAGCCTAATTATTGTAAGCAATTGCATAGTATACCATAATATTGTTGTACTGTAATTTAACAATTATTTTATTAACTATTTACATTTCCTATTTTTAGTATATCAAATAGCAGTATCCTGTATATTAATGCATGCATATATTTTTTTATGCGTGTAAATGTTACTAAGGATATATTCTTAGAAGTTGAATTCTTGATTTAAAATAAGTGCTTTACATTTTACTGAATTCTGCTAAAGAAAAAAAACCCCTGCAAAATACTATGCTAATTTACCATCCCAACATTTGGTCTATTTCAGTTGTTCTAAACTGGAGGCAATTCCCTCCACCCTGGAGGGATACTTCGTAAGATCTGGAGACATTTCTCGTTGTCACTACTTGAGGTGAGGACGTGCTTCCGGCATCTAGTGGGAAGAGGCCAGAGATGATGCTGAACATCCTACAATGCACAAGACAATCCTCCAGAAGAAAGAATTATCTAGGTCTGTAAGTCAATAGTGCTGGGGTTGAGAAACACTGCTTTAAATTGTTTCAGTTTGTGATTTATCACATTTCATGGGTATTTTGAATCTAGGCTTCAAAACCATGTAAATTTAGGTTTGTGATTATAAATTTTTAAAGAACCATCTTAATTTTTTTTTCAACCAGAATCAAAGACAAGCTTATGGCCACAGCTTGCTTATCCCTATGGAGCCATGTTTCCTTTTAATTTAGCATCTGAATAATTATCTTACTTTTGTTTCAGCCGGACTTACTTCAGGATTTTGTCTATATTTTAAAAATTCAATAGACTTTTAAATTGTGTTCTACCAGGAGTAAGTTTTATGTACACCTGGATACACCTAAGGAGATCGATTCTCTATGTAAATAGTTTGCTATTATTCTATATTAATGTCTAAATCCATATATTTATCTATGTATCGAAATCCATACCCATATCTATATCTATCTACTATATTTTATCTAACTGACCATTTGTTAATATTAGATATTTTAAAGATCTCAAGATTACCTAAATGCCATAAACAATGTCTATGTTTCTCATATTTTGAGATTTGTTACCTACCATTCCTTTAGCTATGTTAATTTGTGAAAGCCATTCCTCTCTGAGTCTTCATCTGCTGCCTCTTCAGTAATATTGAGATAACAATATCTCATGCCCAAATCACAGGATTTTATTGAACTTTCAAAGCACCCTCATGAATGTTTCAGATGAGACAACATATTTGAATCAACTTCGAAAACTCTGGTATGTAAATGCACCATTATTATTGATTTATAAAATATGATGAAATTACCTTATAACCTCTAATGTTGCTCTTGAATCCATAAGCTAGTTTGCTTCAAGTCACTTTCATCTTTCTCTAATGGGTATTCTTTCTCCAGGGAACAAGGGTTTGAAACTGAGAACTGACAGCTATTATTTGATGAAAACAAAAATAAATGTATGTTTGAGGACATTAGGTTAATGCATTATCAGGTGGTGGAGACACATATTTTCATCCTTTAATTATCCTCTCTTTATGAATTAACTAGTGAATCATGGTACTATACATAATTTGCATGCTAATATCAAATACAGTCTCTATGATTTTATTAAAAATCCCCCTGTACATGCTGTTTGCACTAATTTTCATCGTAACTACATCACATTTCGTCCAATTATGCCCAAATAAATTATAGAGGAGGTTGCAGTTCCCTCTCACTACCATTTATAGTGATTTAGCTTTTAGAGGATTTTAAATGTATGCAATATAGAAGATTTCATGGAAGTGTCAAAAATATGCACATAAAACACTGAAAGATGCAAATCATAATATTTTCCTCTGTTCCATATATAGTCCTAATTGAATTGCCTTTTCTAGTTCATACTTATGATCTGTGCATAGCAAGAAATTTTCATTCAAAAGATGGGGGCTGGTGGTACATTTCCATAAAATGTAGAGAGTTCCTTAGCACAATGCATAGATTTATAAATACATTTTTAATACCTGTAAACACATTTCCTCTGACGTGCTATATATGTCAACATTTTTTTTTTTTTTGTGAGGAGATCAGCCCTGCGCTAACATCTGCCAATTCTCCTCTTTTTTTGTTGAGGAAGACTGACCCTGGGCTAACATCCGTGCCCATCTTCCTCCACTTTATATGGGACGCCGCCACAGCATGGCCTGGCAAGCAGTGCGTCCGTGCACGCCCGGGATCCGAACTGGCGAAACCCGGGCCGCCGCAGCGGAGCGCGTGCACTTAACCGCTTGCGCCACCAGGGCGGCCCCTATGTCAACATTTTTTTAAAAAGCAGTTTTGAGCTTAGAGGGTTTATGACAACCAAATTAATCTAGAAATGCCATGAAATCAACCAGTTGTCAGATTCTTTCTTTACTTGTTCATTTGCATAATGTTTTATTTAGAAACAAATTGAGTCACCAGAAAAGTTGTAAAAACAGTACAAAGAATTCCTATATAACCTCAATCAGCTTCCTCAAACGTTAGCATATTATCTTTTCTTTATTCCGTTATCATTGCCTATCTCATTCTCGCTCTTTCTTCTCCCATCCTCTTTCCATCCATGTGTCTTCCCATCTTTGCCTCTACTCTCTGATTGCAAGGTATGTTACTCAAGCTTACCTTGAAATTCACTATTTCAGTTTTAAGCCTTAGTCCTTCTATTATCAATATTTCCATTGATTTTCATTTTTTGAATATACCCACAATGAGGTATATATATTTATTTTGGTGTGGAAGATTTTCTCTGAGCTAACATCTGTGCCAGTCTTCCTCTATTTTGTATGTGGGTTGCTGCCAGGGCATGGCTTGAGGAGCAGTGTAGGTCTGTGCCCAAGATCCGAACCCATGAACCTGGGCCGCCATAGCAGAGTGTGCGGAACTTAACCACTATGCCATGAGGTTGGCCCCAATATTTTTTAATTTTAGAAAGCTTCTCTTATTGTCAATTTGATCCTTTTTTTTCATGACAAGTATATTCAAATTATTTTTGAAGAAATATTCTTTTAATTATCCTTAAGAGAAAACGATATTTTAAAAAAATGTTCTGCTGTTCCCAGAGTGACTCTGTTTCCCTATGACTAGTTTTTCAGTGTTAAGGGCCTGAAGTTTTTTCCTTTATTTTTCATTAGTCTGGTGACAGTTGTTCTTTTAGTCATATTATAGGTTAGCGTGTAGCTAAGAGCTCCACATAGGTTACTTTAAATATTTAGTTCCAATGAGGAAATAAACTTTTAAAAAAATAAAGATTTATTTTAGCTTCTTTTGGCCAGTCTGGATATCTGAAAGTTTATAGTGGTAGCAGCAGAGCTGTGTACCCAAGAGTGAGCTTTTGGTGCAAGGAACATCTCATTCATTCAGGAACAATTGCTATCTGACCCAACACAGACAAGGACATTACTTTCAGCTTGTGGTAGGTGCTGACTTCCAGGGTACTCCCCACCTGCACTCGCCACCTGTGCTGGCAGGTGAGTCTCACAGCAGTGTCTCTTCTATCAAGGCTGGAGCATGTTCAGAGACTTGAGAATGTTGTCAAAACTGGCCCAGAGTTTGCGAACGGGGTTCTGCTTGGGTGGAATCCCACGACGACGTATCCTCCTAGTGGGTGAATTTCAGTAGCCAGTGCTCTTCTCCACTTTCATTTAAGCTCCAAGATTTCCTGCTAATATTTCTCAGTGGTTCTGGAATGTTGCTAGAAACTCTTCCTGGATTTGCAGTGGTCGTAAAGAGTGTTCTTTTTCAACTGATTATGTGCTGCTCGTGGACAATTGGGAGGAAGCCCTCAGTCGTGGGCTAATGCCGTCTTTCGGATCTAGGAAGCCTTCTGTGTTTTATATTTCTGCTTAATGGGAAGAACAATTTAATTACTTTACACTTCATATTCATTATGTCATTAATTATGTGCAAGGCTACAAAAACCTGAGTTAAATATTCAGAACTATGTTCCAGCCTTTACTTTAGGGAAACCAATTCTCTCTCTGAATGTTGAGTCTTTCTTCATTCTTTGCATTCCTGACATAACATTGTCTTCATACTCAACTCTAGCTCCTCTTCATTTTTAGGTAAAATTTCAAAGAACTCAAATTTGGCTTCTTTCACTAACTGGAGTGTGATTTACTGATTTCAACGTGATTTAAACTACTCATTGCACTGCATTTTCCCTATTTGTTCCTGTTTTTTTACTCTCTTTTGTTTTTTTAGTCAAATCCCTTATTACCCCAGTCTCTTATCTCTTATTTCACTTTTCATTTATTGTGGGATAAAATATATAATATTTTCAATTTTTGAGTAAATAGCAGACTGTCTCTTAAATACATTTTTTTTCTTTTTTTTGCTGAGGAAGATTCACCCTGAGCTCAAACATCTGTGGCCAATCTTCCTCTACTTTATATGTGGGTCGCCACCACAGCTTGGCTGATGAGTGCTGTAGATCTGCACCCAGGAACCGAACCTGGGCTGCTGAAGTGGAGAACACTGAGTGTAACCTTTAGGGCACCAGGCCGGCCCAAACACGTTTTTAATATAAATTAGTTAAAATATGCTCTTGAGCAATTTGTAAATCCTATATTTTCTTATTTTACAGGGTCTGTGTTTCATTTTGTTCATGTTTACTTACCCTGTAATGATGAGAGTCTCAAATGGGGAAACTGATACTCACTCACCAGAATAGCTCAAGAGATAAGACTGACAACAGTGAGTGTTGGTGAGGATGTGGGCCAATTGCATCTCTTCCATACTACTGGATTGAGTATATATTTTTGCAACGATAGACACTGTCTATGAAAACTGGTTATCATGTACTCTATGTCCCAGAAATTTCCCTTCTTGAAATATATGCATATATTTATCAAAAAATATGTGAAGTAATGTTCATAGCAGCATTACTTGAAATGTTTGAAATATGCATACAACTCAAACATCCATCAACAGAAGAAAGGATAAAAATTATTGCATGGTATTCATACAATGGAATATTATACAGCAATGAGAATAATCCAATTAAAATTACATGCAGTCAAATAAATGGATCACAGGGCCATAACGTTGAGAGAAAGAAACTAGGTAACAAACAAGACATACCGTGTAGTATACATAACAACACAAATCTATGCTGTTAGAAGTCAGGATAGTGGTGACCCTGGGGTGTGTGCATGTACATACCCTGGAGGTGTTATAAGTAATTGGAGGGGTGCTCAAGGGGCTTCTGATGTTTTGTGTCATTCCATATGCCAATTTTACAGTCGTGTTCATGTAAAAATAATCGAGGTTTATATTTATGATAGTTGCATTTTCCTTCTCTATCACTTTCTCTATATGTATACATACTAAACATATAGATAATATTTTAATTAAATATTTACATTAATAATGTGTATTTAAAAACCAAAGTATGTTGCCCGATGACTCACAGGTACAATCTACCAGTTCATAGTGCTGAGATACTTTACCCCTGTGTTATAATTTTTTTTTCATTAGAATGAATAATTTTAACAATAAAATGAATTAATATATTTACATTATTTATATTAACTTTTGTATTCTAAGAGTTCCTTTAATAATAATAATAGATGGCTGTAACTGAATGTTGATTTTAGTATTTGAGTATCCAAAATTCTGCCAAAATTTGTATTCCATGTTTCCCATGTGCTCGCGCGCACACACACACACACTCCTTAATCTCTCAGATTCAGCAGACAAACTTCATAAAATGGTTGTCTACACACTTTCCATCCACTTCTTCAACCTGTTTTGATTGTGAATCCTGTCTGCGCTGTTTCAACCAAACAGCTTTGGCTACGATCATTTGTGATGGTTACACTACAAAATGAAATGGCCATTTGAAAATTACTATTGTACTTGAACCTCTCCCAACATTTTGCAACGTTGATCTCTCTTCTTGAAAGTCTGATCTTGCTTTCTATCACTTGACGTGCTCCTGGTCTTCTTTCCATTTTCAGGTGACTCCTTCATCGTTTACGGTGCAACTTTTTGAATGCTGCATTTTCTCAGAGTACAGCCTGAGGTCATTGCTCTTCTCATGCTGTACACTCATCCTAAGAAATATCAACCAGACCCATTGCTTCGTGGTATGAATGACTCCAGAGTGTATATCTCAAGTCTCATTTTTCTTAGTGCTATAGACCATCATCTCCAACTGTCTAATTTAATATTCTCTTTGATGTATCCAGGGTTCAACACACACAAAACTGAACTCATGTTCTTTCTCCTGTTTCGTATATGCCAGAGAAAGGCTGCATCATCCATCCAGTTGTTCAAACCAGAATCCAGAGTGTCACTTCTGGCATCTTCTCTTCTTTCACCTTCATCAGCCCCCTGCTCTGTGCCTCACCTACCATGAAGTCCAGTGAACTGGACCTTCCAGAAGTTTCATATCCCACACTGCCTTCATTCCCTCCCACCACCTCCCTCCAAGGCAACAGCAACTCTTATGTCATCTCCTGACATTGGCTCCCACCTGGTTTCCCAGCATCTGTCTTGCCCTCTTCCAAGTCCTTCCCCACAATGCTGCTCAAATATCTTTTTAAAACTCAAATCTAGTATTTTCAATCCCTAAATTAAAATGGCTGTATGTCCTCGAACTGCTCTTGCAATAAATCTAAACTCTTTAACACATCGCATAAGGTCCTACATATTATGGCCCAACCACCATTCAGGCCTTCTCTCCTACCTCACAATCCTGCTTGGTCTCCAAACTCAGTGGTTAATTTATTTTTTTAAGTCTCTGGTTGGTGCTGTGGCCTCCTGTTAGAGGTATTTGGACACCTTGTATCCTGCTTCTGGAGCAATCTTTCCTTCTTATTCACTTAGAAGAAAACGTCAGTTATCCTTTAGCTCCCAAGTTATTATTCATCATAACTTAAAAGAAACATTTACTGACCTGTCTAAGTCAGATGCCCCGCTCATATACTTTCATAGCACAGTGCATTTCTTCCGCCCAGCACTTAGCATAGTTGCAAGTTAGCTCACCAAGTTTACCTACGGATAACCTAAGGGGACCAGTGCTGCTTCTGCTCACCATTTTCACCCCAGCCACCAGATAGCAGTATAAAGGAAGAGACAGAGATCAGAACACAGCAAATCCCTGGATGAGCTATGTTTTCTTCTACTTCCTTTTGTTTATCTTTATTTTTGTTCCTTGCACTCTGCTTTCTCATTTTTCTATCTGGTCTCACCCGCATTCAGCATGTTCTCAGTCTTTGGTCTTCTTCCTAACTAACATTGCTGCCTACTGAATCTAGGAGAATTCAAACACCACCTCCAAGCTTTGGTTGTTTTCCAATTGTCTGTACTCACAGCCTGACAGGTGTCAGCTTATAAAAGCTCTGGATCTCTAGTGGCAAACATATTTCAAGAATAAATGATTCTCCTCTACCCATAGCTCATCATTATTCTTCCTCCAAAGTAAGGCATATTAGTAAGAATCTGCCAGTATCTTCTCTAATTGTTTGTCATACATTGGGATGAATTCTCAGGGAGAATACATTCTGTATGATATGGGTTCATTTATTCAGATTGGTCAATTTGCATTATATTCAGAAGAATTTTCCCCACTTTTGAGAAATATGCATGTACCTTTTGAAGTTTGGACTTGGGTACAGTTTATTCTCTATTTTCTTGTTGCATTCTTTGGCTCACTTTGGACCTTAAGTGGAGAAGTTAATTGCAATCTCAAGTCACTATCTTGTACTAGAAAGGTAAATCATCTACTTTCTGGAAGGACTGAGATGTTTGTGTGAATTTAAGGGGTGTGAATATTAGGGAATGAAGACATCTGCATGAATATAAGCATGTGATTTTTATTTCAAGATTTATATACCACTTGTATTAGTCAGGTTCTCCAGACAGATAGAACCAGTGAGAGAGACAGAAAGAGAGAGAGGTAGAGCTAAGAAATTGGCTGGTGTGATTGTGAGGACTGGCAGGTCTGAAATCTGCATCGTAGGGAAAATTCCAGCAGGAGGTGATGTTTCAGTCTTGAGTCCAAAGACAGTCTGAGGGCAGAATTCCGTCTCCTTCAGGGCACCTCAGCCTTTTCTCGTAAGGCCTTCAATTGATTGGGTGGGACTCACCCACATTATGCAGGATAATGTGCTTTACTCAAGGTCTTCTGATTTAAAGGTTCATCGTATAAAAAAAATTTCTTCACAGCAACATCTAGACTAATGTTTGACCAAAAAACTGGTTGCCATAGCCTAGCCAAGTTGACATAAAGTTAACCATCAGGCACTGAATTATAAAAACAGTATTATAAATATTTACAAGTTTTTGTTCTTGAAATGTTTTACATAACTTTGAGCTGTCTGAGGTATTCTGTGCCTATCCAGATATAGACATTTCCTGATCCTATTTAAAAAGTATTTCACTGGTTCAGGGCCTGGCCCTGAGGCCAAGTGGTTAAAGTTCCACGCACTCTGCTTTGGCAGCCCAGGTTTGTAGGTTCATATCCCTGGTGCGCACCTACTCCACTCATCAGCCATGCTGTGGCGGTGTCCCACATACAAAATAGGGGAAGATTGGCACAGATGTTAGCTCAGGGCTAGTCTTCCTTAAGCAAAAAAGAGGGGGATTGGCAATGGATGTTAGCTCAGGATGAGTCTTCCTCAGCAAAAATAAATATACATATACATATATATATATGTATATGTGTATTTATACATATTTTACTATTTCAGTTGCTCATTGGAATGTGAATAGAGAGAAACATACCTGTGGACATGGGTAAAGTGGAAATAGAGTTATTTCTTTTTCAAAACTTACATCGTAAGTGTTGCCCAGAGAAGCCCCTTGAAAGAATGAGACATTTCAGAAAAAATCCAAGTGGTTCTAAATCACACTGAAAATGAATGGAAGCTTCCCAGAAGTCACTAGTCTCCAGGAAAAAAAACACTCTAGAAAATTTCCTGTAACATTCCACAAGGTTGAAATCATTTCACTCAGAGCTAAATTTGGGTCATAACTATGCAGTTGCACTAATTTGAATGGTTTTTATTTTTATGTTTCTGTTTATTCACTGTTTACTCACATTGCAATGGGGAAAGTTTAATGTATTGCTCACTCCATCCTCATAAGCGTGTGAAAGTCATCAGAGCCTCTTCCCACCATGGTATTGCTTCTCATTCTGTGTCTCTTTGCGCATACAGCAAGACAGAATTTGCTAAATCACACACTGGTGTTGGGAAACAGTTTCCTGAGGCTCAGAGAGGGTACATGCATCCCATGCAGATAAATAGTTTATTGTCAAAGGGGAATTTTGCCATTGGATCAAGTATATGCTGCTAAATGAGTTAATTTTTAATTTCCGTAAACACCATCTATAGCATTCTTTTTTTAAGGCATAAGCTTTCAAAAGCTCCAGACTACTATTTCTTAATATGCTTTGGCCTGGTATGATATAAATAATAAAGTGATTAAAAAGGATTTTGAAAGTCTAAAGTGCTAATGGAATAAAGTGCTTTTACACTTTAGTGGGTGATGCTAGTCAGAACTGTGTGTATATATGATTATGTCTACTTAGAGAGAAGTTTGAGTTCTATAAATATCATGATATATTGCATATTTTACATGATCCAGTAGTGCTTTTCCAATGATAAGAGCTCCAAGTCTCTATAATTTATCCATCTCTTTCTTTAAAAAAATCTTTTTTTACAATCACATAAATCAATAAAATCTGTATCTCTGTAAAGCTGTGAAGTGAGAAGAGAGATAGTCTCCACATGGGTATAGGCTTTCATGTAGCACACACATGCTCATGGGTACAAATCTATTCCGAAAACAAACATTGAGTATAGATTCCATGGGCTGGGCACGGAAGTAGATCAGATTTCATCCATGTATAGAAGTAGGAGGGAAAGAATAGAAAGCCAAAAGGATACATTTATACATGGTATCTAAGAAGGTATTAAAAAATAGAGCATTGCAGTTGATGTGAGAAGATTCAGGTTAAAGTCTAGAGCCATCATTTGCTAACTGTGAGAACTTGGGCATGGCATCAAGAATAGGTATCCTCAAATTGTAATGAAGATATCTTCCTCATAGATGTTTTATGAAAATTAATTACGACAAGGTTTCCCAAGTCGGTGACATGTTACAGATCCTTAGTAAATGTTAGCCTCCTTCCTTTTTAACATAGAGCAATGACCCAGATTCCAGAGGGCTACTTAAGAAACTTTTATCTAAAAATCAATCCAGAAAAATGCACAAATGCGTAATTAGAGATGTCCAAAACCCAAGGATATCTGCTTTAGAGGGTAAAAGTCTAGTGTATGTTCTGTATGCCTTGTACTGGAGGAGATTAGTAATTAGTTCAAAATAAGAATAGAAAAGAATTTTGCTTTTTCGAGTTCTTTTCAATTATTCCTTTTATGTAATTTTTTTTTTGTAATTCATTTTATTTTTGCTATTTTCAAAAAGTAGAGTGTTGGATACCCCTGCATTAAATTCCGCACGCTCATAATAGTTTTGGGTTCTTATTTAAGTTCCTATGAAGCAATTGAGGTCTGGTGAAATCTGGTGCTGGTAGTTATGTCTTTAGGGCATGCAAGCTGATTTTTCTCATCTTTCATCTTGTCGTATAATGATCATCAGAATGCCTTTGGACCACAACCTAAAGTCATGCTATAGTATTGGCAGAAACAGAGTAAAAATGTAGGTTCCATGCTAAGGATCATGTGAATAAAAGAGCCACTGGTCTTTGAGATTTTATAAATAGTGGGTTTAAATTGCCCCCTATGTTATATAATACCGTGTTATGTTTGTTTTGCAAATCAAATTATCTCCTATAATCTCATTGTTTAAAATTTATACTTATTATGTAAACAGTGTGTCAACCTGTCTGACACTCTCTTGAATGTGTTTATTATTCTAAAAATAGCAGTAAGTTTATTAAGCAAATAAGACATTTCCACTCTATCAGTCATTAGTTTCCATTAATGTAGGGTAAACTGAATGTGTGACGTGTATGTTGTATATATACTGAATGTCGGATTATAGTTACATACATAAGTAGCATGTTTCTAAGTATCTTTCCATTATACCAAACGCACAGGTTAGCAGAATTCACCATGGGTCACATTTTCTTCTAATCAATTTCAGACTGGATGCCTCCCTGAATGATAGTGATTAATAGGAAAATCTGACTTGAGAAAAACACGGTGATTTTGTTAAATATATAATGAACACAACAATACATACCCTTGTACAAGACTTCCTTTTGAACTGCAAATATCACAAGAGGGTGTCCTCAGCCCCAGTTGTTAATAAAGAAAAGCCTGAACTCGCGGGTTTTCAAAACCACATTTGCACCCTTCCACTCTATGTGTATAAAATCTTTAGACCCAGAACACTTCATCTTCCATTAATATGATTTTGGGAGTCAGAATACTCAATAAATTCTCTCTCACTAGTCTCCGAGCAGATGAAATAAATTTGGCTTCAGACTTTCTCATATACTAACACATATGATAGACAGAACTACAAATTTCTTTAATTCATTCAACCATTCACAAAATTAACAATACTTATCATGTAGCTAAAATTGGCCCAAATCATTAATGATGGTAAACTTAAAAAATGCAGAGTTTGAGCTTTATTGTTTTCATTTCGTTTGTATTCATTTACCTTCATTCCATGTTACAAAATAGCCTCATATATAAATAGTCTATATATAAAATAGTCATATATAAAATAGTCTCATAAATTCATAAAGTACATGATATTTACAAATATTCAGTCTTCCTGCATTTTATGAAATCAAATGGAAAAATTTCATTGCTCTTAAGAATATATGCAAGATTTTCAGACATAATATGACAAAATCTTCTGCGAATTAAGTATATTTTCTCATCAAGAAATTTTGAGATGCTGATTTTTGAAAGGCAACACATGTTATGTAAGGATCACCCAATTTTTGCTCGTTTTTTAAAAAATGATCAACAAATTATATTTTATACATCAAGCAGTGTCCTACTCATCTACTAGCAGAATCTGAAATTATGGATGAATAGATTTTATCTGCCTAAAAATATAAGCACTGAGTAAAGCAAATGGCATCAAGTCACTAGATGGAGTTAGAAGTGCACATTTGTGGATTTGAATGCATATGAAGGAACATCTCTCTTGACGATCATGACCTTTGATCATAATATTACACTTCAAGGAGGCAAGAAAAATTGAAACATCATTGGAAAATATGTATTCTTTTAGATTATTTTATTTTATTTTATTTTGTGAGGAAGATCAGCCCTGAGCTAACATCTATTGCCAATCCTCCTCCTTTTTTCCCCCAAAGCCCCAGTAGATAGTTGTATGATATAGTTGCACATCCTTCTAGTTGCTGTATGTGGGATGCTGCCTCAGCATGGCCCGATAAGTGGTGCATCGGTGCACGCCCAGGATCTGAACGTGGGCCGCCAGTAGCGGATCATGCACACTTAACTGCTAAGCCATGGGGCGGTCCCCAGATTATTTATTATAAGAAAACTCCATAAAATCCAACATCCTTTGTTCATTACTGTACAGAAATTCATTCCTAAATCCTTGGATTCTTAGAATAGCTAAAAGAACATGCCTCTCTAAATAAAGCTCTACCATGTTGAAGAAACTAGACCATCTAAAACCACATTCTTGTAATTAATACAGGAATATCCTAACATATTTTGAGAGACATCTTTTATTTTTTAAATAGGGACCTGATTTTATAAAGGCAAATGATGTCTTAGACTACCTTAAATGTGTAAAATATTGAAGAGCCATTGCAGGGCTAATTATTTCTAGGCAAAGAATAATTGACTCTTAACTGATATAATTCATTTGAAGAAATCCAGTATAATGTCTGGAAAATAATAAGTGCTCAATAAAGATTATATATTTTTAAAGCAATTTATTTTATTTTAGGCCCAAGGGAAAAAATCATTATTTGTCTTATATTTCTATTGCCATCTGTTGTAAACAACAACCACAAAATCCGTATGCATATTATTTGTATAAGTAATGAAAATATGGCATTTTTTTAAAGATTTGGTTGAACAGAGATAATTATCTAATTTAATTAACCAAAAAAATAAAAAAAAAAAACAGAAAAAGATTTGGTATTTTTTTCCTGTTTTACCTATGAGAAAACTGAGACTTAGGAAAGTCAGATTTCTTTTCTAAGAGCATAGCAAGGCACTGTTGATCCCAAAACTCCACCTCTTGTGTTTTAATCCATCCTCCACAATACCTTATTTCATGGCTTTTATTACTATTTATGTAGGCTAACTGTGAATTTCTTCACTCATCCATGCCAATAAATCAATTTACTTTTTCCTTCTTTATTAAAAAAGTGGAACACTGATAAAATCAGATTTCCATGTTAAATTTAATTTCCTACAATTTGATGTTATTTGGCAACAATTCTCTAATACATATAGAATATAATTTTTATGTAGATGTCCATATGAAAAAATTATGAATAAAATTGTGTTAATCCTCTCTGCATGAGTTACTTTTTTAGAATTTAACATTCAGAACAACGATAAAATAATGAATTCATTTTTTATCATATCTCAGTAAAAGTCAGTGCAGAAATTCACAGTGAACAACTGGCTTAAGGTCATGATCTTAGGTCACTGAAAAACATTTTAAATCACTAAATCTTTGAAATGGTAACATCAAAAATCACAAAAAATTCAAAAGTTGACTAGCATGACTCCCTTCTATGAATTTCCGTATGTTGAGAAATCAATAGATAACGCAGAAACGTTGGTTACAGTACTATTGTTATAAGCATCGGATGTTTGTCCCTGGTATCCGCGCCAGTTATTAATCACTCCCTATGCTGCAGTAGCGTAAATTGTTCCAAAGGAGTACCTAGTTGCTAATGGTGATCTACCACCACCTCTCTACAAAACAATAATGGTTCCAGAGCAAGAAATCTTGCTCATCTTGCCCCAAACCAATGACCTACTTGTGCCCTGTTATACATCATCTCTCATCTTCTTGGGAACCTCACTCTCCTGATTCTCTTTCTGGTCCTGTATCTTCATGGTCTTCACACCCTGGCCCGGGGGGACCATGCAAATGCTGCTCAGATCTGCTGCGGGAACGCCACCGCCTGCCAGCGTGGCTGCTGCTTCTCCAGCTCCACCTCCTCAATTGTCCCAACTTTGCAGCTTCGCTTGGCTGCTCAAG
This sequence comes from Dicerorhinus sumatrensis harrissoni, assembly GCA_014189135.1. Lineage (NCBI taxonomy): Eukaryota > Metazoa > Chordata > Mammalia > Perissodactyla > Rhinocerotidae > Dicerorhinus > Dicerorhinus sumatrensis. The sequence continues at coordinate 4,984,002 of JABWHU010000002.1, forward strand.
ACTTGCACATGGCTGGGTACTAATGCAGGCTCATTCCTGTGAGATGTTGGACTCCTCCAATGGACACCTTTGGCTCAAGGACTCTCCACACTGGACTTCGAACCGCACTGCACTCTGAGGCTGCTCTGCCACAAACTCCTCCCTTCCCTCTCTCTTTCATAGGTGTCAGGTCTGCATCACCATCTGAAGGCTCTCTCACCCCCCCAGCTCCCTCCCCTATCCAAATCTAATACAGTCTCTTCTTGTTTTTCTTGGCCTCACCTCCCCACAGTCACTGCTCTCACTGAACTCACCTTTGACTTCCATGCTGTAAAATCCAGTGGTCACTTCTACCCTTAAATACCATAACTACCTCTATGTTCAAGGTCACTTCTTTTGTCTTAAAATATTTTTGCTTTGACTTTCATAATTCTACATTCTACTTAATTTTATTTTGCTCTCTGACTCTTCCTTCCCACTCTTACTATTGAGCTCTGTTCACTGCCTGTATCTTAAATATTACTGTTCTTTTTGATTCCATCTTAGGACCTTGCTCTTTCTCCCTCTACGTTTTCCCTCAAAATCATCTCATCTCTCTAATGACCATCATTTTGCAGATATGTCCAAGTGTGGGTCCCTTTATTGAGCTTTTGATGGATGTATCCAAATGCACTCTGGGCATCTCCTCTTGTTTGACTCATAATAACTTGATATTACACATGGATTAAATGGAACTCATCATTTTAAACACCCAAATCCTTTTTGGTTTTTCTTTTTCCAACAATTGACACTGTCATAAGCTTGGGTGTTAATCTAGTTTTCGTTTCTTTCACTCTTCTCATGCAGTGAATAACCAAGTCCTATCGACTCTAATACTAACTGCTCATAAATCTACCCACTACACACCATGCTCACTGCTGTTACTTGGACACGGTGGTCGTTGCCTTTTGCTTGATTTACCATAACAGCCTCCTTAATAGTCATCCTGTCTGAAATTTTGAACTTATTTTATCAATTCCTCACATCAATTCAGAGTGATCATTCTAAATTTCAAACATGATTCTGTTGCTATATTGCTTAAAACCCTTAAATGTTTCCTCCAGGTTGCAGGCCAACATTCGTGATAACTGTATACATTAGGTTGGGCTGTCTAGGAAATGCATGCTGAAACTCTAAAATCTGTGTTGTGAACCTCAGTAGGGAATGCTATCCTGTATCCTAGGGAGTGCTCTCAGAAAAAACACCCAGGAGGCTGCATTATTGGTGAGAGAGAGAAGTTGAAGTGACAATGATGGAGTTGTAACAAAGGCTCAGTTAATTCCACGAGGAGCTCTGGAGCTGGGATGGCCCTTTGGAATGGCCCCAGATTAAAACAAAGGGCCTGGGTCTTTGTGCCACCAGCATGGACTAATCATTGGATGCAGCCAGGGAGGGACTACTTCCATGTGAAATTCACCTTCCTTTGGCTGAAAGCAATTCCTGGGAAAGGACAGAGGTGTGGGCCGTCAGTAGCCAACAGTTCCACCAGCAGGGGGACAGAGTGTTTCCCTCTGAAGAGATGGCTCGGGGCCATGCACCATGCCACATACTTCTCTATATACCCCAGTTTTCCAAGAATAGAGCCAGTTTAGTCCTCTTGACGCGGTGCAATTATTAATAGTTCTGCGTTCACTCTCATCAGCGTGCTAAATTTAACAAAACATATTACATGGCCACCGTATTAATTTTCTAGGGCAGCCATAACAAAATACCACACACTGCGTGATTTAAACAACAGACATTTATTTTCTCACAGTTCTGGAGGCTAGAAGCACAAGCTCAAGGTGTCCACAGGTTTGGTTTCTTCTGAGGCCTCTCTCCTTGGCTTCAGATAACCGCCTGCTTGCTTAGTCCTCACGAGGCCTTTTCTCTGCACACATGCAGCTCTTGTGTTTTTCTGCGACCAAATTTCCTCTTCTTATAAGGACACCAGTCATTTTGGAGTAGTGTCCACATCAGCGGCCTCACTTTAACTTAATCACCTCTTTAAAGGCCCAATCTCCAAATATAGTCACGTTATGAGGTACTGAGGGTTAGAGTTTCAACATATGAATTTGAGTGGAAAGAATTTAGCCTGCAGCAGTCATCTTAGTCTTGGACTATCACATCATTTATGTGTTTGCCCAAGTTCCCTTTCCAGTTTTACTTGCCATTTTTTATGCATGTACCATCTTTTTAAGTCGCAGAGACCTATTTTTAATTTTCTGGGGATGCCACACACTCTCTGGCTTTGAGCTATGAACATGCTGCTCCCAGGGTCTCAGGTGTCAGCTTAGCTATAATTTCCTTTGGAAATGGTTATCTTCTCCATTGTGTCCAGACTGGTTTCCTCGGCTATATTCTCCTGTAGTGACACTCATATATTGCTGTCATAGCACATATCATATGTAACCTTTTTGCAGTCTTCTTATCTGAAGCTTCCGATATGCTGAAGCTCTATGAGAACAAGGAGAACGTGCGTTCATGGTTTCTCCAGGGTGTATCTCAGGTCCTCGCTCATCATAGATACTAAGCATATGGATGAACAGAGATTTCGAGGGAAATTACTATTTTAAAAATGTATATGCATTTAAAATAAAATGGAACAGATTCAGTTCAGAGGTTTGGGGAAGATTGTGGCTTAAGAGCCTTCCTTAGTGTTCTCCACCTTCAACTCCAAATCCAGCCCATCTGCATCTCCTGGGGCAGATGTGCAGGTGGGCAGAAGGTGCAGTGTTTCTGACCCTTAGGCCAGCTGTGGGCTCAGGAACACTCCTGTATATGTTACCTAGCAGTTATACCTGAGCCCCAAAGAGTCAACCAAGAAAATAAGAGTAAGAAAAATAATTAACAACTTAACTAAGAGGGTCTAGCATCTACAGAGGAGAATAATAATAATAATAATAAGCCATTCAGAACATATTCTTCATGAAATGGAGCTCCTAGAAAAGAAAAATGAAAACTTGAACAATAACAACAACAAAACATTTATAATAAGCATATTTAAGGATATTCAAGAACCACACAAAGGAGACCCCTTGGAACTCGCAAAGTTGATTAATAAATTGGAGGAAAGGTCATCACATTTGAGATATTAAATGGTGGCCTGGAGCATCAAGTGGAAGAGCTTAAAACAAAGAATAAAATATAAGAAGCTACAAAATATATTGCAAGATTTAAAGACACTTGGAAAATATATCCAGCAAAATCAACACCTAAAATATAGATAATCAAGAGGGAGGAAAAAAGCACCAATAAACAAATAATAGAAAAAAATTTTCCTTGAGAATAAGAAAAATCTGAACTAGAAGGTAGCTCTTGGGAGTAAGGATAATAAAAATGATGAGACCGTCATTGGGTGTTCTGTCTCTTTCTTGCAAGGTAGAAGACCATCGAAAGAGCTAGAGAATACTAAGATAAAGATGAGTGCTGTGCAAGAATTCTCTTCTCAACGAAGATGCTCCCCTCTAAGGATTAAATAAAACTCTTTGCGACTATGGAAGCATGCAGGAACTATAATGCTTAGGTAAGCTGTTTGAAGAATTTTAAACAAATGTAAAGTTAGCAAAACATAGAGATTAAGAAAGAAGATATAATAAGAATTTATTAGGATGCAGTGAACTTTATGTGATAACACATACACAAAAAAATATGGACACAAATTGACAGATATTTAAACATTAGTAAGAAGCAGTATGACTCTGTGACTGAGAGCCAGACCTGCAGCTGGATGTCCTGAGTTTGAATTCTAGCTGCACCATTTATCAGCTGTGTTGACGTAAATCATGTTAACTGGATTGTCTACACTTCAGTTTCATCTTTAATTAGACATCATAGTGCTTACACACTCATAGCCTTAAAATGGTACTAATTCATTTAATATTTGTAAAGTTCTTAGTACATTGACTGTGTCATACTAAGTAATATGTGTGTTTATTGACTAAATAAATGGATAACAAAATAAAAGTGACCAAAAATGAGTAATTCTTTGAAATTCCAAACTATTACATGTGATTTCAAGCCATTACACAAGCAAAATATGGTTCATAATAACTTCATCAAAATTAAACTATTTCAAAACAGCACATCATGGAGAAAGTGAAACTAAAGGCCATATATTACTTGTATCTAAGATGGAGAGGGTGATCGTGGTGAGACTAGATGTCAACGTGATCTAAAGGCCTTATTTGTTAGAGCTGAGGCGAAGAATGTTAGTGAGAAGAGCAGAGAGAATGTTAGTGGGAAAATAGTTACTACTGTCTTTTCATATAATGGTAGAGAAATTTTTGTTTGATTGTGGTAAAGGGAAGACAGTTATAAATGAATTAAAGAGAAGACAGCTATTAAAGGAATGGCAAAGTTCAATTGATTCTTCAGATAAACAAAGAGAAAAAAAGTAAATGAATAGCACCTTGATAGAACAAGTAAAATTAGGAAAATGAGAAAGAAAGAAACAGAATAAATGATTATCATAAATTAAAACAGAAAGAATAAGACCAAATATAGCAATTCTTACACTATAATTGAGCTGAATTCTCCCTTTAAAGGATAGGCTGTCAGATTAGTTTAGAATAAGCAACATTTCTGCACTAAATTTTAAAAATTCAGTTAATGGACAATGAGTACATATTTAAAATGGAAAGGAAGTGTTTTCCTTTTTAATGTTACAGATTAAGGGATCGAGAAATCAATACCAGACAAGAGAAAATAGCAAAGGCAACATTATTTTCAGACAAGGTGAAATTTAAGGTTAAAAATACAAAAGGTAAAGATTACATAATAATTGAGTAAATTTTTGATGGTTACATACCATTCATAGAAAAGAATACAAATATGTACTGAAACAAAGGTTATTCTTTGAAAAGGAAAGGGAAGCATGATATATATACATTGTTATTAAATTATTTCAATATAGCATTTTCAGAATCACTGACATCGATGAGAGTTCTCAAATTACTGATGGAGAAGAACAAGGTTTTTTTTCTGCTTTAACAAAAATGTACATGTATTTTTTAATAGGCAAAATACATTATAAGGCATGTATCAAAATATGAGGCATAAACTAATATGGAATGTGAATTTTAAAAAGACAAAATATTCAGTGTATTACAAAGGTAACAAATTATAAGAAAAATATTAGATTTTCAGTTTGTTTTTTATCCTCCAATTATGGACTGAAAATTTACAAATATAGCAAAAAAATTGTTAGAAAATTAAAATAATTTTTAATATAAGATGCAATGGAAATAAAATTACTCTATCAAATTGCTATAAAAATTTTTAAATGCTAACTCTACATTTCTGTACTTACCTCACCGTCGTGCACACTGGCCCTGGTTCACACATCGTACTTTGAGTAGCACTCGTCCAGAAGACAAAAGGGAGTGAAGCTGTAGAGGCCTTAAATGTACAACCACCAGACTTCATTTATCAGTTATATAGAGAGATCCTCACATCTGCAAATATATTTTGGGTTTTCATAGAATATTTAGTCATGGCCACAAAGAATATCTTAAACTGGAGGGTTTTACAGAGTACTGTCCCTGTATATAATCTAACGGGGTCAGAAATAAATCTAAACTGCTTGAGCAGGAGAAACACCCTGCAGTCATTTCCTCAAAGAATTTAAAACTGCAACCAGTATCTCAGGAAGGGAAATATAACAAAACATGATTTATTAGTCATAACTAAAAACATAATCAGATGAAAAGCATAGCTTTCCAATGTTGATATTGACAAAACAGAAGAAAAACAAATGATAAATGACCTTAAACTCATCTTAAGAAATTATAAAATTACTTAAGTTAAATTAATGTACTTAAAAAGAACTTAAAGTACTTAATTTAATTTAATTTAAAGTACTTAAATTAAAAACTACTAAAACCAAAAGAAGTTGGACAAAGGAATTAATAAAGAGAAAAACTGAAAATTGTAAAATTTAATAAATAATAAAGAACAATAAACAATACGAAAGACAATTTTTTAAAGAGAGGAGTAAAATGAACTACTCATGAGCCTGATATAGGAATAAAGGGAAAAAACAAAAAATATCCAAGAGAGATTCAACGTTTTTAAAAAAAGCAATAATCTAAAAAAAAGTAGATAATATCCTAGCAAAATAAAAATTAACACATTAACTTTACAAGAATTAGAATGTGCAAATAGACCAAATTTCATAGGAGAACTTGAACCCAAGAGTTACTAGATACAATGATGACAGAAGGATGAATCCACTGGAATACATAAAGATCCTAAATGCGTACTTATCCAGTAAAAGATCTTCAAAAAACATGATACAGAAACGGATAAGGGCTGGCCCCATGATTAAGTGCACATGCTCCACTACTGCTGGCCCAGGTTCAGATCCTGGGCGAGCACAGACGCACTGCTTCTCCAGCCAGGCTGAGGTAGCGTCCCACGTACAGCAACTAGAAAGATGTGCAGCTATGACATACAAGTATCTACTGTGGCTTTGGGGAGAAAAAGGGAAAAAAAGGAGGAGGATAGACAATAAATGTTAGCTTAGGGCCAGTCTTCCTCAGCAAAAAGAGGAGGATTGGCATGGCTGTTAGCTCAAGGCTGATCTTCCTCAAAAAAAAAAAAAAGAAAGAAACTGATAGAGCTAATAGGAGAAATAGGAAAATCCACAATTAGATTTGAGGATTCAATACATCAATCTTAGCAATTCATATAAAATCAGCAAGGACATAGAACAACTGAACAACACAGTCAACTGGTGTAATCGGACTAGCATATATAGAACACTCCACCCAAAAACAGCAGATATGAGATAGACTATATTGAGGCACAAAAACTAACCTCAAAAAATGTTAAAAGACTTGAAATCATTTAGATTATGTTTTTTAGTCATACTGGAATCAAACTAGACATCAATAACAGAAAGATAACAGTAAAATCTCTAAAACCTTGAACATTAAACAAGACACATCTAAATAAGTCATTTGTCAAATAGGAAGAATCGAAGGAAATTTAAAAAAATACATAGAACTAAATGAAAATTAAAATATGCCATATGATATTATACAAGATGCAGTTAATACAGTGCAGAGAATAAAAATTATAGCAAAAAATGCTCACATTAGAAATGAGGGAATGGGGCCGGCCCCGTGGCTTAGCAGTTAAGTGCGCACGCTCCGCTATTGGCTGCCCGGGGTTAGATCCCAGGCACGCACCAATGCACCGCTTCTCCAGCCATGCTGAGGCGCGTCCCACGTACAGCAACTAGAAGGATGTGCAGCTATGACATACAACTATCTACTGGGGCTTTGGGAAAAAAAAAAAAAAAAAAAAAAAAATATAAAAAAAAAATAAAAAAAATTGAGGGAATGTATAAAATCATTAAAGTAAGTTCCTACATCAGGAAACTGAAAAAAAAAAGAGGTTAAAATAAAATCATAACAAGTAGAAGGAGTAATGAAAAAATGAAGATGAGAGTAGAAGTCAATGAAATTGAAAACAGGAAAATAATAAAGAAAATATTTAAAACAAAAAAGCTGGTTATTCCAAAAATGTCAATAAAAATCAACAAAATTGACAAACCTCCAGAAAGCCAATACCAGGAATGAAACAAGAGATATATCTACACGCTCTGCAGCCATTAAAAAGATAATAAGAGAACATACCAACAACATTGTGCTCATAAATATTATACTTACACGAAAGAGACCAATTCTTCAAACAGCCAATTACCAGCAAGATAAAATAGGCAATCTGAATAGCCCTATAACTATGAAGAAAATTGAATCTGTAATTAAAAATAATAATTTGCCAGCTTCTTAAAACACTATCCATGCAATGACCATATGACCCAGCAGTTACACTCCTGTGCATTTTTCCCAGAGAAAGAAAGACTTAGGTTCACACAAATTCCTGTAGACAAGTATTTATAGCAACTTTATTCATAATAAGCAAAAACTGGAAAAAAACCCAGATGTCTTTCAACATGTGGATGCTTAAATACACTGTGGTACTTTGATATCATGGAATAGTACCCAGCAAAAAAAAAAGAACTACTGATAACAGAAGAACCTGAATCAATCGCCAAAGAATTAAGCTACACGAATAAAAAAGCCAAGCCCAAAGTTAACATTCAATATGATTCCATTTGCATGACATTCTAGATAACAAAATTATAGATATGGAGAACAGACTAGTAATTGCCAGGGATTTTCAAGAAGAGGTGGGGGTAAGAGGAAGGTGGATATGGCTATAAAATGCAACAGGAGGGTTGCTTGTAGTGATGGAAACGTTCTCTATCTAGCCTGGATAATATCAATGTTCTGGCTTTGATATTGTACTATGGTTCTGCAAAATGTTAACTTTGGGTAGAAAATGGGTAAAGGACACATGGGGTCTCTCTGAATTATTTCTTACACTTGCATGTGAATCTACAATCATCTCAAAACAGAAATTTAGTTAAAAATTAAGGAAATGGGTCTCAGAGAAATTCTGGGATTTGCCCAAAGCAAACCTGGTATAAAATATCAAGACGTACCAGAGGAGATATGTCCATAAATTAAGAATCACTAAACTTATGAAATTATTCATTTAAAAGTCAATGAGATATAAATGTTAAATAGAGAGGAACAGCTCACACAAATGGAAAATAAAAGATTCCCAAATCACCTGAGATCCAAGTAAACAGCTGCTTCTTAAATAAAATAGTATATGATGGGTGAAAGACAGAAAGCTTCAGCAACTGAAGACAATAAGAGACATGAAAAGCACTAATAAACCCCATCTTGACCCCTGAAAGCTTCATGTCTTCTTTTGTGTGTTAAAATCATGGTCATCTAATTCCAAAACAAGAATTTTGAACATCTGCTCCAAACCTTGTATTAATCTATTGATATTTAAAGAGACATGTAGGCAAATAATCCCTTCATGGGCTCTCTTCTCTATGAACTAATTATGTTTCTGAAATATACTCCTTCCAGGAGTAGCTGCTTGACTTTTGGAAGATGGCATTATAACTTGTGATCAATGCTCAAAATTAAGGAATAGAGACCTGGTAAGAGGAAATAATATTGTTAAGAAAACCAATACAAAACAGCCTGGCATGTACCCAACTGTATTGAATAATTTATAAATGCAAAGGCAAGAATTGGCAAAAGTAGACTAAACAAAGTACACTGAATGTAGACTAACTAGGAGTTCATCCTTTTCAACGTTTTTTTTCTTTTCTTTTTTTTGGTGAGGAAGATCAGCCCTGAGCTAACATCCGATGCCAATCCTCCTCTTTTTTGCCGAGGAAGACTGGCCCTTGGCTGACATCCGTGCCCATCTTCCTCTACTTTATATGGGACGCCACCACAGCACGGTTTGACAAGCGGTGCAGGTGGTATGCGCCACCGGGGTTTGAACCTGCAAACCCCAGGCGGCCTAAGCGGAGAACGCACACTCAACCGCTGAGCCACTGGGCTGGCCCCTTTTCAATGTTTTTAAGGAACACCACACCTTGAGTCAGGAGGTTTGGTGTCCATTTCTGCCTTGAGTGCATGATCCTGGGTCCATTTTGCTCAACTGAAAACATGGTTCATAAAATCTTGTCCCATCTTGCTCAGTGATATTGTGAGAACACAATGAGAAAGACTGTTGAACACAGATTCAAAATTTAAAAAGCAACTTAATATTGATAGACTTCCTAATCGTTGTATATTTTTTCTTTTGACTCTGAGCAAGTTGCCGTGTTTATCTGTGGACACTTTAAACTATTTAAATAATTATACAACATTTGGGTGCAGGGAAACAAAAACAGAAAAGGAGGGAAAAAATTTAATATTTGTTATATTGGTTTTGTGACATTTACATTATTCCTTGGGATCTATTGGTATGGATCATTTCTGATTTATCTAGCTATTTTGCTTGTCCAAATCTTCATGCTCCCTCTTTCTCTATAATTCAAATGGACCCAAGATATATAATAAGTAATCCATAACGAATAAATAGAATAATATTATTAAGAGGTTCTTGAAGATATCGAGAATCCTTGTTGAATGGTTTCTGGCCTATTAATTATGATCTTACTAGTCCGTAATATAGATAATATCAAATCTTACACAGGGTAGCTTGATAGCGATGCTGTTCTTTTCGGCCTCCATTATTACTACATTTGGGTAAATTATTACCCCTTGATGCTGTTGTAAAATGTTTATGAGTGAAGTTTTTAATCTATCTAACATAATATATGTAGTATTACTCACGATCGGTTATTTCCACATAAATAAACTAATTTAATCTTTAAAGTAATAAAAATTACCTCTGTTTAGTAGATGAAGAAACTGTGATTTGCTAAGGTCAGTTGACTAGCAGAAGACTCTTAAGAAATGTTAAAGCTAGGACTGAAACATTGGAAATATGACATTAAAGTCAGTGATTTTCTTCCTTACTTTTACATCCTGGACATCTTTAAATGATGAACTTTGAGTAATTTCACTGTACTTCACACTTGAAAATTAATCAAAAGCAGAATTTTCGTTGGAGAAAAATCTAAATTGAGCCATATTACCCTATTAATTACAATAGATGACAAAGCAATAATGATTTGAGTATGAGTTTCCAAATCATGTCAATAGGGTCCCTTCTAGATCCAATCTAAACATCTACACATCCATACATATTTTTGAAGGAGCCAGATGACTTCATTAATAGCTTGTTACTCTACTAAGACATAAAAATGAACACTTATTTATTCTTTAAGCAATGGACATATGTTTATAAATTAATTTCAAGCAATAAATATTTTGCACATGAGTAAGATTTATCTCAAGCAAATTGAATTCTGATGTACCTGTCAGCTGATTTATATTGAAATTGTGTTTGTCAACAGAAAGATCAATATTTCTCAGTTAAGAGAAAAAATCAGGAGATTTATAAAATTAAAAGTGACATAATCTACTTTTATATCCCAGATATCCCAGAACAATTTTTTAAAGATAATTATACTTACCATTTGAGAAACGAGGCATATAAATTAAACATGATCCCTGTAATTTAGACTATACTGACATTTTCTGTGCACAACAGCTACACATCCTTGTGAGGATGGATTCTTATTCCCTCATGTACTCTGAGTATTCTCTCAATAAGCTAGGTAGGGTCAGAGAGCAGAGATAGTAAGTCATATATAGATGCAAACCATAGTGAATAAACCAAGCAATAAGCAGTCATTTCCTAGGTATATTATTAAAAACAGATTGTCTGAGGGAAATAAGGAGGAATGCCTCCCAGTAGCTGTGTTTTGGGTGTTTAATATGCAAACATATGAGGCAAGACTGTGAATAAATTATCAGCTTACTATCAGCCACGTTCTGCTTGCTTATAATTTTGTTTCTTCTTTCCATTAGATTATTTGCTCATTTACACTGTAGTTACATTTCAATCTGAAATCTGTCATTTGCATATGGTCAAAATGAGCCGATCCCAACTTGGAGGTGCATAAATACATTTGATGAGCAGTCACAGCCACTTACACTAAACAGAATAAGCCAGTACCTATCCCAGGAGAAAAAATCATTGCTATGTATTTGAACCTTTAAGACTCAAGGTGAATGTTCGAATATTCCAAAAATATAATGGAATGAACTATAATTTTATTTTGCTTTTTTTGGAATGTATATTTTCAATGGTCTTCTTTTAAAGTGTATTAATGCACACAAATATTTTCTGAATTTATGCAGAATAACAATGATCCCAAATTATTAAAAACATATATATATATATATTTGTTATGTATAAACACACACATAGACACATATATCTTTGGAATGAAATAGTCTTATTGTTTTGGAATATAGTTTTATAATTGTGAAAGGTTTAATACTTAGTAGTTTAAAAGGACAAGGAAATTTATCTCTTACAAACTCATCTTTTTAAAGATTAAGAATCTAAGGTTAAATGAATTGTCCAAATTTGACAGTCTCAAAGTGGCATAGCCAATATTTTAACGAGTGCCTAATTTCACTGGCTAAAATCCAATATTGTTACACAATGCTTTATTTCTTGGTAAAATGCTGATAACATTCCAGGTCTTATTTCACATCAGTCCTAAAACTAAATTTTACTACACTCCTTTTAAGCATAAAATTTTATTTTTCTTGTTGAATTCAGTAGTTTGCTATTTAAATTCAAGTAGGTCCTTCTTACACTAGAGTTGTTTTTGAACATTTTGGTTTATAAAGTCAAAGATTGATAATGTTAGTTGTGTAGAGTGTAATATTTTATTTCATTTAGTTTTAGCTTTACTTTTTACAGATTGAGAGTTTATCCTCAGGGTTATGTGAGCAATTAGCAAGGGTTTCACTCACTAATAGAACAAAGGAAAGAGAAAGAGAATAATACAAGAGAGAAAATAGGAGCTGGGCAAAATGCCTGTAGCGGAGGGAGGAGAAGTCTTACTGAGAATGGACTCATCCATCTGGAAGGCAGTGGCATCCTGAGCAGAATTAATGGAGCTGTGGGATTTGTAAGAACCAGTGCTTCTCTGAAGGGGAAGAGAGTGGGATGGGGAGAAGGAGCAAGCTAGGGAGTTCCCCATCAATCAGGACAATAAAGACATAAAGATGCTCTGAGGAATGCCGGTGATGAATCACAGTCTAAGGAGCCATAGGGACGCTGTGGGCTTGTAGAAAACATTCACACATTTGTGCATCGAGTGAAGTGAGCTCTGACGAGGGCTTTCCTGGTAAACGTAGCTGATTATAGCTAACATCAAATTCTTTAAAAAATGATAGGGAGAGAATGGAAGACAGAGCTGCTCATTCAATGATGCACTAGAGAGGAAAGACAATTGTTTTGCTTTTGTCAATTTAGAGATGTTTGGGCTTCCAAAAACTGTCATTAAAATCTTATACGTGGAGATAAGATCCTTTATAGCACCTCAGAATTCTTCTTAGAAAGTGCTACACGCATGTAAGACAGAACGAGGATGAGGATCACTGGTCACAAGGGAGAGAAAATTACGTTTTTCAGTAAACTTAGATGTGTATTTCAGAGTAAATGGAAGAAAGGTATTGCTCAAATAATTTAGATTGCAGATGGATATTAAATGAAGTGGTGATTCCCCTAGTCAGGATGGCCATTCTGTAAATGCACAACCTCTAATGTAAGCAAATTTAAATTAAATATTAAATGCTTTATAATTTTTATTAATTTAGAATATGTTGACTGCTTCTAAAATACCATTATATGAAAGAGAAGATCCCATTCCCCTCATCAAGATACAGTATTAGGTTGAGTGCTTTAAAACCAGAGCCAGTTGACTGATTGTATCATCCAAATTTGAAACTAAAACCACTCAGGCTTAATAGGAACGCAGTTGGGAAAGAAGTGAGAATTGGAAGCTGAAAACACTCTAAAACCATGATCCTTTGTCTCTAGTTGAAAATCTACAAACCAAAAATACTCTTTAAATTACCCTTGTACTTATTAACTATATGGACTAGGGAGAGTTAAGAAATGTAAGCGCCATTTCGAATTGGCTGAGCCACATGATAAAATTATTTTAGAATAAATAAAATAGGATTGTGATGGCAAGAAGTGAAACAGTAACCAAGATGACAATATAGACAAGCCAAAATAAATATTCTGTATTCATTCTGTCCTTTGACTTTCTTTCAAATCCATGCCACTCCATTCCCACTTAGTCATTAATTTTATCAAGGCTTACTATGCTGCAGGTGCTGTGCTAGGCTCTGGGGGAAAATGAATGATATACAATAAAAGTGCCTTTGAAAACAGGCATATCTGGCTTCAAAGAATGACTTCTCCTTGATTGTATTCTTTAACTTTGGATAAGTTAATGAACTTCATTCATGCAGAGGTACAAAAACAGAATATCTGACAAAAATGAAAATGGTAATTCATACCTCTCAAAGATAAGTGAAATATTGTGTTTTAATCCTTTCGGTTGAATGTCCTCTGGCCCATAATAATTCCACAAATGATAGAAATATTGTATTATTGTTCAGATACTCATTATAAATTTATTTAAAAAACTGCTTAATATAGATCTTCAAAAGTTTGATGAAGAAGAGGAATTGCTAAATAAAAATAAAAGTGTAGCATCATTAGGCTTGTGGCTGACCCTTGGCTGGCTATCCAAAAGCCTTTCTGAAACCTTTCTCTTTTGTGACCTCTCACAATAAAGCTAGGAAAAAAAATACTTATTTGACACCTTCCCTGGAAGCTTGATGAATTATTGGTCAAAACTGATGAAAGGCTGTTTGTGGAAGTGTTTTTCTCCCTGATAAAAGAAAATTCCACTTTTTCTATTCATTCTTTTCTGCAAGCCAAGATAATAAACAAAATGCTGACCAAGACCTCTGGCATAGCTGAGATTTGCATCACACTGAAACTCCTTAACTCTATATTTTTATGCATGAGAAAAAATGTCATTATTGCTTAAGCAAATATCAGTTAGATAGTCTGTTTTAGAACTTTAGTCATTTCTAATTGATGGAAGGGTCATATTAAGGAATGGTTAAGGTTATAAGGTTCATAAGGCAGCCTAGAGGGATAATAGCTAATCTCTTGGTCTGTGAGGGAGGCAATGACTTGGGTCATTCCTAGAGAAGATGACATGCAAATTAAATTTTAAAAAAGAAACAATAGTCTTCTTTAACTATTAAGAGTTTTCTATGGTGTGTCTTAGTGTAGATTTCTTTAGGTTTACATTATTTAGAATTTTCTCAGCTTCCTTAATCTGTAGGTGTCTGTCATTTGCTAAATTTGGGAAGACTTCAGTCATAATTTCTTTGAATATTTTTTTCAGTCCCATATTTCATTTTCCTCTCCTTCCTGATGTTTACCACACCTGTGTTAATCTTTATTATAGTCTCTATGGTCCCCGAGGCTCTGTTAATTTTTTTCCAGTTTATTTTCTTTCCATCGATCACATTGAGCAATTTCTATTTTTCTATCTCTAAGTTCTCTGATTCATTTTGTTATCCCCTCTATTCTGCTGTTGAGATTTTTTTATTTCAGTTATTATATTTTCAGCTTGAACATTTCTACTTGATTCCATTTTATATCTTTTTTTTACTTTCTCCAATTTTCTGTTTCTTTGCAGAAACTTTATATTTTCTTATTTGATTCAATAAAATATCTTGAAAGCAGTGAGATAAAAATGGCAATTCAAATGAAAATATATTTCTCATCGGAAATCTGGGAGGCTGTAGGGAAGTGGCACGATATTTTTCAAGTACTGAAATAAAAGAGCTGTCAACCCAGAATCCTGTATCCAATGAAAATATCCTTCAGGTATTGGGGAGAAATCAAGAGATTCTCAGATGAAGGAAAAGTGAGAGATTTGACACCACAAGACCTATCCTAAGAGAATAGCTAATGAAACTTCACTAAACCTAAGGGAAACAATAAAAGAAGAAAATTCAGAACATGAAGAAGGAAAAAACAAAACACACAGGGAACACACTAAGCAAAACTATGGGTAAACACAATAGATTTCTTCTGCTTTTGAGCTTTCTGAACTATATTTGTTGGCTGAAGCAAAAGTTTTAACACTAAATACATAGAGAAGAAATACTAAGTTATATTATAAATGTGAAAGCATAAAAGGACCTACAAAGAGGTAAGTTTTTTATACTTCACTTAAATTGGTAAAATGACACCAGTAGATAGTAAAAAGTTATATATTTACAATGTAATATCCAGAGCAATGACTAAAAAAGCTATGCAAGGAGATACACATAAAAACACTATAGATAAATAGAATTCAAAATGGAATTCTAAAATATATTCGAGCAACCCACAGGAAAGCGGGAAAAGATAAATAGAGAAAATAGAAAACAACAAATAAAATGGCACATATAAGCTCTAACATATCAATAATTACATTAAATGTAAGTGATCTAAATGCATCAATTAAAAGACATAGATGCTAAAATAGATTAAAAATCATGATCCAACTGTCCAGAAGAAATTTACTGCAAATATTATAATACTGTCAGGTTAAAAGTTAAAGGATTGAAAGTAAAAAATTGGACAAAAACATTAATAAAAAGAAGGCAGGAATGGCTATATTAACACCAAATAGAGCAGACTTCAGAAAAAAGAAAATTATGAGATACAGAGAGAAACATTATATAATACTAAAAGAATAAATCCACCAAGAAGATATATTAATCCTAAATGTGTATACATCAAACAACAAAGCTAAAAAATATGTAAAGCAAAAATTGATAACATTGAAAGAAGAAATGGATAAATCCATTATTATACTTGAAGAATTGAACATCCTAGATAAACAATGGGTGGAACAAGACAGAAAATGATCAAAGATATAGAAGAACTCACCATCATCAACCAAAGGATCTAATAGACATTTATAGAACATGCCACACAACAACAGCATATTTTAAAATGCCCATCGAATAGATACCATGATATATCATATAGTAGGTCATAGAACATGGCTGAACAATTTAAAAGAGTTAAAATCATGCAGAGCATGTTTTCTGACCACAAGGCAATAAAACTAGAAATCAATAACAGTAAGATAATGGGAAAATTTCCAAACATTTGGAAACTAAACAACACACTTCAAATTCATCCAAGGATGGAGAAAGCCTCAAGGAAAATTAAAAAAAAAATACATTGAACTGAATGAAAATAAAAATAAAATGTATCAAAAATTGTGCTAGACTGGTATAGAGAGGGAAATGTATAGCACTAAATGCATACATTAGAAAAAATGACAAGTTTTAGACCATTGATTAACCTCCTACCTCAATATCATTAAAAAAAGAACAAATTAAAGCAAACAGACAGGAAGAATAAAGACAAGCAGAAATTAATGAAATTGCAAAATAAAACCATCCAGAAAATGAATGAAACAAAGAGCTGGTTCTTTGGAAAAATCAATAAAATTACCAAATGTTTAGCAAATTGACAATGAAAAATAGAAGACAAGAATTGCCAATATCGGGAATGAAATAGACCCTGTAGACATCAGTGGGAAATAAGGAAATACTGCAAACAATTCTGCCCATGTAAATTTGAAAACATGAATAAAATGAACCAATTTCTGAAAAAACCCCCCAAAATCTCCAATTACCACAACCCACTCAATATAAAGTAAATCATGTGAATAGTTCTTTTATACCTATTAAGGAATTGGAATTCCTAACTTAAAAAAAAAAAACTCAAGAAAGAAATTCTTAGGCCAGATGGTTTTATCTAAAAATTTCTACCAAAACTTTAAAGAATAATTGACACTAATTCCACACAATCTCTTCCAGAAATTAGAAAAGTGAATAATTCACAAATCGCTTTATGAAGCTAGTCTTATCCTAGTACCAAAACCAGACAAATACAACACCAAAAAAACAAACTAAAAACTCAAAAACAACTGCAGACCAAAATCTATTATGAAATCTATTATAAACGTATTTGTAAAAATCATTAATGTAATATTAGCAAACAGAAATCACCATTATGTGAAATGAATTGTGTACCTTGATAAAATAGAGTTTATTCTAGGGACTCAAGACTAGTTTAATATTCAAAAATCAATGAATGTAATCCACTATATTTATAGGCTAAAGGAGCAAAAAAAATAACATGATCATATAATCAACGTGGAAATAGCTTTTAACAAAATTCAACACCCATTCATGATAAAAATTCTTAGAAAAGTAGGAAGAAAGGGGAACTTTCTCAACTTAATAAAGAGCGTCCACAAAAACATACACAAACATCGTACTTAATTTTGTATTTTGAAAAGAAATATGAATTTTGAATGGTTGAATACTTTTTTCGTTTGATGGAATAAGGCAAGGATCTTGACTTTCACCACTCTCATTCCACAGAGTGCTGGAAGTTTTAGCCAGTGCAAGAAGGCAAGAAAGAGAAATAAAAGGCATACAGACTGGAAAGGAAGAAATAAAACTGATTTGCAGATGGCATGATTGTGTATTTTCTTAGTCAGTTTGGGCTGTTATCATAAAAATACCATAGAATGAGTGGCTTAGGCAAAGAACACTTAATTCTCAGTTCCCAGACCCCTTTTCAGGCTGTATATGTTATTTGGGTTCTGCATCCAGAACTGAATTATGTGATGATATGAATTCAAAGAGAAATTATGTGGTTCTGGAGCTGGAAGCTGTAGTGATAGCTCCCTAACAAAGCAGAGATAGCTCTCTGACAGTGGGAGAGCAGAGGCTCGCCTGGCAACACATACCTGTAATAGGACTTTTGGAATTGTTTCTGGAAACTGCCCAGCTTCCGTCCCTTTACCACTCCCAAAACTTCTGGATGCCATTCAATTTTTTGTAATTAATCTCTTTCTGTATAAAGTAGCTGGAGTGAAATCTGTTCTCCATGGTTGTACTCTGACCAATACAAGGTGTGTGTACTGTGTTCCTAGTGTGTTTGTTCATTTTCTTGGAACAAATTGAGAGTGGTAATGCAAATTTTTAATTTGGGGAAGAAAATGTGACATACATCCTGTTAGCATAGTACCAACTTGTGGTAGATGACACCAGCCTATATTCCTCAGGGGAAAATTTCTTATTGCATGGATAGGAATAGGATTTGGTTATGGCGATACCTATATATAGTTTTTTCTAAATTTTATCTCCATGCAGAGACCTGGAAATGCCGATCTATTAAATGTTATAATAAAGCTGTTTTAAGAGACTTGTAGTTCTAAATGTTATGGACTCGATTGGATAAGTAGCATTATTGTTGATGTAGTTTTATTTCAATGAATTTATCACGTAAGATAATGGATTTAAGCCTATAACCACTTTATTACTTTCTACACATTTTGATGAGTGGTACTTCAAAGACATAACAGAATCAAGGCAGAACATATTCTCATTTTAACTCTTATGCCAAATGCTTGATGATGATGTTGAAACTTCAGAAAACAGAGCTTATGTTTCGGCCATTAGCCAGCAGTGAGTAAATTGAGACAGTTTTGACAGAGTGAAAAATAAAAAGGAAGATACGTTGTCATAGGTAGAGGAGTCAAAGAAAAGTCACTGGTTGTTTGACAGAAGCCATCCACTTGTCATTCAAGTGGTTTAATGTGGAACCTGAAAGGACAAATTATCACAAACTGGGGGGCTTAAAACAACAGAAATTGTGGGGCCGGCCCGGTGGTGCAAGCGGTTAATTGCACACGCTCTGCTGCGGCGGCCCGGGGTTCAGCGGTTTGGATCCGTGGCGCACACTGCCGCACTGCTTGTCAAGCCATGCTGTGGCAGCGTCCCAGATAAAGCGGAGGAAGATGGGCATGGATGTTAGCCCAGGGCCAGTCTTCCTCAGCAAAAAGAGGAGGATTGGCAGATGTTAGCTCAGGGCCGATCTTCCTCAAAAAAAAAAAAAAACAGAAATTGATTTTCTCACTGTTCTGGAGGCTAGAACTCTAAAATCAAGCTGTTTCAGAGCCACCCTCCCTCCAAAGGCTCTAGGGGAGGAATCTTCCTTGCCTCTTCCAGCTTCTGGTGGCTCCAGATGTTCCTTGCCTTACTGCAGTCTAACTCCAATCTCTCCCACCATCTTCACATTGTCTTATCCCCTGTGTGTCTCTGTGTCTCACTGAATCCCAGAAGTTGGTGTGTTGTGTTCATGTCTTCATTTGTCTCAGGTTATTTTCTAATTTCCTTTGTGATTTCTTCTTGGAGAGCCATTGGTTGTTTAAGACTGTGTTAATTTCCATATGTTTCTAACTTTTCCAAATTTCTTTCTGCTATTAATGTTTAGTCTCATTCCATCATCATCAGAAAAGATACTTTGTATGATTTCAACCTTTTTAAATTTATTAAAACTTTTTTGTAGCCTAATATATGGTGTATCCTGGAGAACATTCTCTGTGCATCTGAGAAGAATGTGTGCTTTGCTATTGTTGGGGAGAGAGTTCAGCATATGTGCATTAGATCTAGTTGGCTTCTCATGTTGGTCAAGTCCTTTATTTCATTACTTATCTTTGGGTCTGCTTGTTCTATTCCTTATAGAAAGTGGGGAGAATTGAAGTCTCCAACCATTATTTTAAAACTGTCTCTTTCTCCTTTTAGTTCTGTTGGTTTTTGCTTTTTATAATGTGTCTATTGTTCAGTGTGTAAATGTTTATAATTGTTGTATCTTCCTGATGTATTGAAATTTTATTAATATATAATGGCCGTCTTTTTCTCTTGTAACTTTAATTGATTTAAAGTCTATTATGAGCTTTCTGTGCTTAAACGAGCAGGGCCTGCTTCTTTTCTTACCTGAGTTCTACACTGGTTGAAACAGAGACAAGCACCATGCATCGTTCCTTCAGGAACCCTTCAGACACATTAGAGCAGACACACAGAACAATTTGCAAACAAGTCTGCTCTGCTCCCTTGGGTTCAAGGGAGGGGCCAGGGAGACAGATTGCCACTGTGCCAGGGAGAGGTTGGGTCTAGGGCAAGTAAAAATGCCAGAGATCTTTCCTACTATTTGGATTTTTTTTTTTTTTCTTAATTGGGCTTTTGCTTGTTTGCTGTAAAGTTAGACTGTTTCCAGAGCTCGGACAATGGTGATCTGCTTGTTTTCTTAATATTTCTGTAGAAGAATGAGAGCTTGCAGCAGCCCTGGTCTGCCATTTTGCTGACATCACTCCAAAAATTTCTTTTTTGAGGCAAACCTTGTAAAAGAATCTGCATAAAAGCAAAACGAAGCAGATACTTAAAAATATAGAGTCTCCTCATAGAAAATTATGTTATCATATTTTTGAAAATTATTCTTTAAACCACTATCCCGGAAAGAGACGGAAAATGACAAAAAAGTGCTCAAAAAAATTTTAGGAGTGAGATGTGAAAAAAAAATGAGACAAAATATTCTGGGAAAATTCTGATGCCAAAAGATAATAATAGTACATAATATTTATGGTGTTATCTATTGCAAACGTTTCATTTCAATGTTTTCATGTCTTCTAGATAAAATTAAGAAATATATTGATATAAATAATATAATCTTCTACCACATTTGACTTTTCCTTTACATATGATGATGGTGTTAGATCAGGGTTTTTTTTTTTTTCATCCATTTGATATCACTTTAATTTAAAGTAAATGTAAAACTTGGTAAAAGACTAAGTGCCTTCAGTCTGTTGCTTCCTTGTATGCTGTGAGTTGCAGTCCTCTTTAGCATCTTGTCAGGTTTCAGTAAGTGTAGCCAGGTGACAGGTAGGTGATAAAGTACAAGGCCTATTTGAAAAGGAAGAATACCACAGTTTAATTCAAATGACAATTTTCAATGTTGGCGTGGAAGAGGTGACACAGCCTCTCATAGATACTGTCATCAGATCATGAATTGGTATAATATTTTAGTAAAAATGCAACAACGTATAGAAAATCTTAATGTACTTTAGTCATCTCACTTCTATGTATTGATTTTCAGGAAATAATCTAAGATGAAGAAGAATCTAACATATAGTGTATATAACATATGTGTTTATGTATGATCAGTCTGGACTTGTGAATGCATGTGTGTGCATGTGTGTGTGTTAGAAATTGTAAACAACTCAGTAACAGAAGATTGTTAAATAAATTGTAGTACACCTATACAACCAAATACCATTCAACAATTAAAATGATAATATATATTTATATCTCACATAAAAGTACAATAACATAAAATTAAGTGAAAGATCAGCCTTCACAGAAATGCAAATCATGTGATTACATTTCTGTAAATATAAATCTGTCAGCTTTGTATTTCAGAGTGCGAACTAAAAGTAAACAGTGGATATCACTGGGAATAGGCTTTTTCTTCCTCTCTGTTGTTACATATTGCCTAGAGTTTGTTGTTTTTTTATCAGAAAAAGTTGGATATTGGAAAATATTCTTTGAGAAACAAAAAATTTGGATTGTTAGAGTGAGTGATATGAAAATGAGGAAAATTTAAGTTCAGAGATGAAGGGTGGGGTAGAGAATCGAATGAAATTTACTTCTGAGGAATAACTAAGATACCTCTAAGATATGCAGTTGATAACAAAGAATCATAAAGAGTTAGCTCTGTATGTCCAAAATGAACCTGGGTTTATAGAGGAAAAATATTGCATTCAAGACTTCTAAAGTCCTTTCTCAGTAATAGAGGATATAAGGCTTGGTCAATCTAGCAGTGATCCAGAGCACAATTGAGATAAAAGTGAAGAGGGTGTGAATGTAAGTTCAAAACATGTGCGAACACTTAAATGATGCCTATAATGTATAAGACACTGTCCCAAATACTTTATAGCTATTGATTCATTTAATATTTACAGTAACCTAAAAAGAGAAGTTCTATTACTTTCACATAAATAAAGCACAGGGAGATTTATGTGTGTCAGAGCTGGGATTCTAATGCACACAAGCTGCCCCTGGTGTCTTGTGGGCCATACAGCTGACCTAATTTTAATCTGAACAATCATCAGCATAGAAGACAGAAGGGTGATAGCAGAACAAGTTGTTGAAAAAAAAATCTGAGAGCCAAATGCTGAAGGTGAGAAAATCCCTAGAGGTTAATAACATATAATAATGATGGAGAACAATCACATAAACTCTTAATATATGTGCACTCTTTGCAAGAAAAAGAAATCAAAACCATTTATGGATTTTATAACCCCGGGGATTAATATCTTCTCATGTTGGCAAAAGGGTTTTCAGAAAAATTTAAAATAGCCGCTCTCTTTTTGTTCTCTTATATGTCGAATAAAAACCCACTGCAGGTTAGCCCAAGGTCATTGGCCTCTAATTTAGAATGCCAAATCTCCAAGCCTCTCTACAAGGCCTATTGTTAGAAATTCTAAATGAATACAACAACCAAGGAGTAGAAGAAATCAAATATTGTATTTTTTACTTGTAAAATTGTAAAGTGAAGAAAGGTCGGGGATGTAAAATTCAAGCTTGTGGCCATCAATGGAAAATGGCTAAAAGACAGAATTTGAGGTTCTAGAACAGCCTCCTATGAGAGAGTGGTAAGGAAAATTCTATGATGACCTCCATGACTCCTGCCACAGGGCCTGTAAGCCCTGCATATTCGCTCTCCTTGAGTGTTGGAACAACCTCTGAATATGAACTGAGTATGAGTTCCCTTGATTCAGTTACTTCAAATGGCAAATGGTGATGGGATGGTCACTCCCATGATTAAGTTACATTCTATAGACCTCAGCCTGGATGGGGATTGGAAATCAACTTGATGTGCTCACACTTGACTGGGATAAAGCAAATCCCTGGTATTAATGGCATATGAGGGTCCTAGGAAGCATCTGTGTGTGGCTTCCAAGAGCTGAGAGAGTTCTTCAACAGACAGCTAGTGAGTATACAGGGACCTCGGTCCTACCACCACAAGGGACAGCATTGTTCCAACCACCTGAATGAACTTGTTTAGAGAAGCACCCTGATTCTCAAATGAGATGCACAGCCTGACAACTTAATTCCTCCCGTGAGACCAAGTCATGCCCAGACTCTTGACCCAGGAAACTCTGAAATCATAAACTCAAGCTGTTTTAAGTTGCTAAGTTTGTGTTAATTTGTTATGCAGAAAAAGTAAACTAATACAATGAGTATGCAGAGAAAACAGACCACATCAGAAAATGAAACAAAAAACCCAACACAACGGCTTTTATTTTTTTAAATATTGTGACAAATTCTGACAGATTATCAAAGTTACTTAGGCGGATGGTAGCCAAGGTTGGAGTTAACATCTCAAAACTTTGAGATACTATTCATTATATTGCCTTCCAGTACACTAAATCATCGTCAGCATATCATTAAATACTCATTAAATGTCCATATGCACCTGCTGCTACACAGGGCACTGGTACCAAAAATCAAAACCAAACTACAAAATTGCAATCTACTAAAAAGAAAGCATTGAGTTTCGATATGAGCAGGGTTGACTCTCAGGTGAATTCTCCCTTACACCTGCTTTTAGGGCTAAAGAGAATGTATACAAATAAAGAAAGTATCTAAGAGCAATGGAAATAATCCAAGCCGTCACAGAACACAATTTCCCACTTAAGTTTCAAGGGAAGTGTTTTAGTAGATATTTCAGGGCCCCACACGTGCACTCAGAATGCCCACAAATGGAGATGAGGAAGTTGCATCTTTAAACCCTCTCTGTACAGTTATAATGCACAGGCACTGGCTTAGAAGATGAATGAGACCAACAGTGACAACACAATCTGCATATTCATGCAACTTAATGATTGAATATTTAAGGAACTTAATTTTTCTCCAATTATTTCAGCAAATATCTTTTAATATGGTGATCACTGGTGATCCAGAGAAGAAGAAAATCACTGCTCCACCCCTAAAGAATCTTACAATCTGAGGCAATAACTGTAATACTATGTTCTAAGTGTTATACCATCTTATGAACAATGTCAAAGAAAGTGCAGTTAGGATCTCCTGTAATATGAAAAGTGGCTGATGGTAAAGGGAGACTTGACAGAGGAAATGATATTCCAGTAAGATCTCAAATTTGAGTCAAATCAATCAATATGAGCAAATTCTTTCTATCCACATTCATTCAATACCTGTTCTAAAAAAAAAACCTGTAAGGCAGCATGGTACAATGATTGAGAGTTTGTGCTCAGACATATGGATTGATTCCTAGCTCTGTGATTCTTCGTATTCGGTTTTCTCCTTTTTCCATTGGGTATGAAAATAGTGATTATCTCACAGAGGATAATATTTGTGAGGATTATATCTGGGTAAACACCTAGCATGTTTCCTGCCACATATTAGGAGTTAATTCATGTGGAAGGTCGTTGTAGAAATTATTATTGTCATTGCTCTTGCTGTCCCCTACTGACCACAGCTGTGAGGCTATCCAAGAAGATTGTCTTTAAAGAAAGCTAGAGACAGACCTGGGTCTTTAGGGACTCAAATTTGGAGTGGGGGTGGAGGCTGGGATCGATAAACAAAGAATTTCAGTGGTGCAGAACTACTGAACCAGAGGGATAGCAGTGCACTTTGAAAGAGAAGAGAGTGTTTAATTTTGCTTGGAAAAGTGAAGTTTTTCAGAGAGTCAGGTCTTTTAAATAAGTTTTGAGGATCAATTGGGAGTTTACCAGGCACAGAAGGAAAGCTATAGAAACCAGGTATCCTAGGTGAAGGTAAAAAGAAGCTGAAAATGCCTCTTTATGCCTAGGAAAATCTTTCAGTTGGCATTGTTTGTTCATTAGATTTTTTAAGCATTGTTTTAGTAAAGTCCAAGATATCACTTGCATATAGAACTTTTTAACATGTGAATGGATATGCATATAAAATTTCTTTGTTATTTCTGGGAGGTATCATTTCTTGAATAGAACACATCAATAATTTTTACTGTGTACTTGAAAATATTTAACACCACTGAGTGCCGATCATGTGGTAAGCTGATTCTTGAGCAAAGGATGCATTATCAAAAAATAAAAAAGTACTAAAATATTGAATCCTTTTATAAACATGTAAGAAATCTTGTGAATTGTGTAAAGCATGGGTTATATGGAAACCTATATTTCCTCTTCTTCAGAACTAATTCCAAACTTCAAAGATTTGAATTTTACTGTGACATCAGTGTCATGTGGGAGTCACCTAGTTCATGAGTCTCACCCCTTTTTTCTCCATGTACTACAGGTTTTGTTTGTTTGCTTTGGCTCTTTTTATGATCTCTAGATCCAATGAGGATTGCATACAAAATGTTCTGCTTTCTTAGATTGTATTATACAAGAGTCAGGAACCCACTGGCCAACCCTTAATCATATATCATAATATTTTTTCTCCAAAGAGACTGCGGATCAGACAGAGAAAAAAAAAAGTAGGATGAATTTTCCTTCCTTGTTTTAATAAAAAAAAAGTGATTGTACCAAAAGCCTGTGAGCTTGAGAAGCCAGTAGAAGTATGTTCTGTTATCTGCTGAAAGATTTTTCAACCAACGACCTTCTTAATTGACCCAGATATCTTTCTGTATATAGTGAACACAGGGATTTGTGCCAATAGAAATGACAGGCTTTGCAGCAATTACCGTGTGTAGATTTTACAACTCAAACAGTCAAGGAAACATTACCATGCCCATTCACCAGGTGCACATGGGTTTGGCAGCCCTAGACCTTTTGTGGGAGCAATGAATTGGTATGAGCTATTCCATGAATCAGGAATACTGGGGAAAAAAATCTAAACTATAGAAGAAAAAACACTATCTTGGTGTGATTTGATGGTTTTTGATTTAACTAGATACTTCACAATTAATTAAAATGTTATATTGAAAATAAATTATTTGCACACGTTCTGATATGCAGTGCATTGTTCAGATAATAGCATCGTATTTTGAATAGTACGTTTCTTCCTTACAGACTTGATTTGCCTACTGTCCAAACTATTAGTGACTAGTTCACAAACTGGATCATTCAGGACACTCAAGTGAAAGTTTAATACGTTGTCACCACGGCTGCTCATGAAATAGTGATAAAATCTCCACATACTTAAATGCTTACTATAGAAGTAGTTCTAGACCAAACCTGGAGTACTTGCAGTACTTTACAAAATGGTAGACTGTAGATGTTATGTGAGGGTGATATTTCCATCATTAAATCAACTTCTGTCTATCTTTCTGCTGGATCTTTTGAGTAGTTTATTTTCCAGGACTGACTACTGATGAATCATTTCAGACCCCTCTGAGAAAAATATGTATGGAATATGAAGTTGTAACATGCCTCTCCCCAATCAAAATGTGAGTACATTAAAAATAAGCCTATAAACTAGTCGTGCTTTTAAAATAAAATACAAAAATGACAACTGCAATGTTTTACAGTTCAGATCTTTCATACTTGCAGGATGATATTTTTGCTGCTGTCATAATAGAATAATTTTAAATGTCACTTTTAAATAGAACTAAGTAATTTAAAGTGCAGGTTCAAAAATGAATGAGGATCACTTTTTAAATGTGTGAATGATGTTTATTGTCTTTAGAAGATTCACGAATATTAAACTAAACCCATTACTCCGTATTGACAGTGATTGATGACTTATGAGTAATTGGGTTTGATCAGACAATTGACACTAACTTTGGCATACTTGTGAAATTCTGTCTAAAATGAACGGCATTCCACTGCAATAACATGGTAGATGTATTGTTATTAAATTAAAACAAACACATTTAAAAAACTGTTACCTATTTTGACTAGCTGCAAATCACATTTTGAATAATCCTTAGTATAGAAGTAATTCTTGAGTTAATGTGTATACTTAGGTTATAGAAAATTCTCAAAAATCAAAAGGCTTAATTACAACTATTCCAAATGACTATCATTCTCCTTCCCTAATTTATGAACATACTCCGTTCCACATTTCTCCTTTGAAAAGTGGATAGTTGAGATCACCAAAAGGAAATTACCTCACTTTATTCTTTTTAATTTCAGTATACTGCATAAAGTTAGGCCTTGGGTTCATA
>JABWHU010000002.1:5011716-5027670 GCA_014189135.1 Dicerorhinus sumatrensis harrissoni
AGTAATTATCTTTTTCAAATCAGGAAGGGATTTTGACTGATTTAAAAAAAAAGTATTTACTTTTCTAAGGAGGCAGAGGGAGAAACAGATAAACGTAATTTTCTGCTTAGACAAGGTGATGTGAAATGTCTGCCCATGGAGAAGTAGGAAACTTTTGAGACTCTCCTCAGCCAATCCTCCTTCTCTGAGAAATAGGATCACAACTTTAAGGTGATGGACTGCATCTGTGTGTCCGTTCTAGTACCCTGACCACAGTAGATTATTTCATCCTGGTATTTGCCTGGCAAACATCTACAGATTTTCTTTCACTGAAGAATGTACTGAAGTCAGGTTATGATGGGGCCCTAGAATAAAGGTCTGTGGATTTCTGCTGCTAAATTCTATGGAGCCAACACAATGCCCATCCTTTCTAAGGAATAATTGTGCAGGTCTTTCTTTTTGATTCTTCCAGATACCAAAATATCTTTCCAGAATGCCCTCATTTTCCATAAGACAGTATTTTCTCTTCCTTGAAAGCCATTGATTCCTAAGGAGTATATTCAATTACCAAAGCTGTGGTAGCTCTTTTGAAATAACAACCATAGGCAGAAAACCTTACGCCACTCCCTAAATGAAGGCAGGTATAAGATGAAAAAGAAGACAGTAGAGTTTGAAATCAACATTATTTCTAAGCACTTCCAGAATCACATCATCTTATGTTACACTTTTCAAATTTGAAGCATTATAATAAATTTTTTATAATAATAAGAGACATCAACTAGTGGTGGAAAAAAAGCTATGAGCAATTTTAGAGCATAGTTATAAATTATTTATGCCCAGATTTTTCTTCATCATTGTGAATTACTTCATTGAAATTAATGAAACCAGTTGAATAAGAAAACCATACTTTTCTACAATGCTTACACATTGCACAAATTGTTTCTAGCCCACATTTCATAATAAACTTTTTTTTTCCCTTTTAATTCTGCATGGCTAATATTACAACTGTGTATATGAAAAATAACTTCCTACAGACATATCACTACCTTCTTTCATTGCCGTTTTATTTCTTACCCTTAAAATTACTAGTCTCTCCTTTGTATTTATTTTCTTCTGATTTTTTCTATTAGACTTACTCTTTTTGTCCCAGACATAGGGCATTTATTTTATTTTAGCAAGATCCATGTACTGATAAAAAAATTGTTGCAATATGAATTCGAAATTATCTAGATAAAGGTAAACCTAAATTGTACCGCCTTTTTATTCAAAGGTAGTTTATAAATGCTTCATTTCCTTTCTCTTTTTTTCCCCAAAGGAATATTTGTCTTTTTATTAATTAAGAGCAGTATCATTCTGTCTTTGTTCATTTTTAAAAGAAAAGATACAAGGATGCACCATTAAAATCATGTATCATTATATTTTTTCCTTATTAAAGAATCTGCTGTTTTCTCAACTTCTTCGTGATACCGTAAGACAAAAAGAAAGACAGATTTAATTATATCTTTCTGTGACCCCTTTATGTACATGTGTGTACACAGGCAATGTAGGCTATCATTTACATGTTTCCCCAGTCCTCGTTTAAGAAAGGCAGCCCATTTTAATGTTGTGTCTTTCTAAAGCATTACAATTAAATTTTGCAAGAAAAATATCAGTTTTGCTTGTATAAAGTCCAAATTTCTGAACTTTTAAGATTAAGGATCCTTGCTTCTAGCATACATCAAAATTTAATAAGTAAAAAGATGGATTCATGTACAAAGAAGCAAACAGGATAGAATGTGTGTGTTTATATGTAATTCAAACTAAGTAGGATACAATGTCTAAAATGTTAAGTATTTTAAAAAATAATAAGCATTTAGTAATTTAGTCTCATCCATATTTAGTGTTAAAATTTTAAAAGAATGTACTTTGTGGGATATGATTGCCAAATGTATATTTAAACAATGTGATAATTTTTAGTATAAAATATGATAGAATCCAATAATATATTAAAATATTTGTCTTAAAGAATCATTTTCATTCATTACATCAGCTGAAATGCGTGTTAGTTTGGGCTTCACTCTTCTGTCGCCTAACCATAAATCTTCAATGTCTTCTCTTCCATGTATTTGGTCAAACTGGCAGTTTCCAAGTGAAAGATTTATTTATTTATTTGTTGCATTTGGGTGATTCACAACAACCTATAAAAATATTGCACATTTAAGGTTGCCTTTTTGATTGATTTTAAATCAAATAAAGAATTAAAACAAAGTTTGCTCTCTCTAGAATGAGAGCAATTTGATTAGTGCTTATGAATAGGTTTTGCTTTGGGTAATGGGAGAGGAAATAGAAATCGTAATGTCAGAGCTCCTAGGCCTATGTTTATCTATATTTTTAATTAATGAAAATTTATTGCAAAAGTGTTTGGATGAGTGGCGGGAGCTCATAGGAACACAGTGGTATAAACCATCAATTCAAAAGCGAAAGTGGACAGAAGCACTTCTGCTGCCCTTTGGTTTCTCCTGACTAATGGGTACCATTTTGTCTCTGGGTCCCTGTAAAACTGGCCCAAGTACCATTTTTCCAAAAAAACACTCCTTACTGGAGAACATATATGTTGTGAGAGTTTTCTCACAATGCCTCAGCCAATTGTTCTGTAAGTTATCAGGGCAGAAAAACATTGAAATGAATAAAAGATACATGACCTGTCCAATGTCAATTCTAGATAGCAAAGTAGCAGCACAGGAATAGAGAGAGCATTAGGCTTGGGATTATATTCCACTTCAAGAAACTGACTAGCTAAATGATCACAGGCCATTTACTCATCAGATCTTAGGCTACTTATCCCCACTAAAAATAAGAGGACAGGGTGAGACGTTTGTTTCTCTTTTCATTTCTTCTTGTACCAGCAGAGAATTAATAAAGAAGATTCTGGACAAAAAAAAAAAAGCAAATGAACAAACAAAAACTAATTAGTCAAATATCAGTCAAATAATATGAACCGTGGACGTGCTGTTACTATTGATTGGAATTCAAAAATATACCTAGAACTTACTTGTACACTCACTGGATATAATGGGGAAAGGACTTTTTGGGTACATTATTTTAGTAAGCAAATGTCTTCCCTTGATGAAATATTTGTCTTAATATCTCCCATTTGTATTTTGGGGCCATAATTACAGATAGGTCATTGTAGGAGTACACCAACCCTGGCTGGCAATAAATTAGGGATAAAAATGGGATTAGAAGATTCAGAAATGCTAAATATTAACTCATCAGTAGAGCTGGGCTCCTATGATGACAATCCCAAACTTGGTGTCCAAGGAAGCATTGTTAACCCTGCTTATTTTTTTTTAATAGCATAGTAGGGTTTCTTTTTTTTTTTTGACTATTTATTTATCTTTTATTGAGGTGACATTGGTTTATAATGTTATATAAATTTCAAGTGTACATCATTGTATTTAGATTTCTGTGTAGACTACATCGTGTTCACCACTCAAAGACTAATTACCATCTGTTACCAGACACATGTGCCCTTTTACTGTTTTTGCCCTTCCTCTCCCCCTTCTCCTCTGGTAACCACCAGTCTAATCTCTGTATCTAATCTATATATCAAGTTAATTAATACATCCATCACCTCNATTAAATAATACTTTCTTTAAATTGAAGTAACATTGGTTTATAACATTATGTAAATTTCAGGTGTACATCATTATATTTCGATTTCTGTGTAGACTACATCGTGTTCACCACTCAAAGACTAATTACCATCTGTTACCAGACACATGTGCCCTTTTACTGTTTTCGCCCTTCCTCTCCCACTTCTCCTCTGGTAACCACCAGTCTAATCTCTGTATCTAATCTATATATCAAGTTAATTAATACATCCATCACCTCACATAGTTACCCTTTTTTGTGATGGTGAGAGCACTTAAGATCTACTCTCAGTAAATTTCAAGAGTATAATACTGTATTAACTATAGTCACCATGCTGTATATTAGATCCCCAGAACCTTTTAATCTTATAAATGAAAATTTATGCCTTTTGACCAACATCTCCTCATTTGCCCCCATCCTCCATCCCTAGCAACCACCATTCGACTGTCTGTTTCTATGAGTTTGACTTTTTAAAATTCCACATATGTGATACCATGCAGTATTTGTTCTTCCGTGTCTGGCTTATTTCACTTAGCATAACGTCCTCTAGATTCATCCATGTTGTTGCAAATGGCAATATTTCCTTCTTTTTTTATTGCTGAATAATTGTATGTATATAGCACATTTTATTTATCCATTAATCTGTTGATAGATTCTTAAGTTGTCTTACCTATAGTGAATTATGCTGAAATGAAAATAGGAGTGCATATATCTCTTTGAGAAAGTTATTTCGTTTCCTTTGGATATATACCCAGAAGTGAGATTGCTAGATATATGTTCTATATTCAATTTTTTAATGAACCTCAATAACATTTCCCATAATGACTGTACCAATTTACATTCCCACCAACAGTGTGAAAGGTTCCCTTTTCTCCACATCCTCATCAGTACTTGTTATCTCTTGTCTTTTCAATAATCCTCGCTTATTTTTTGAGAGGAGAGTGTAGATGGTAAAGCAAGACTATAAACATAATGGAGAAGTTAGTTGTTATATGGGAAAATTGCCAGCAAGTCTACACTGCCCCTGGGTCCAAGGTTATCAATGGCTTCCCTGAGACATAGCAGATACTATTATACACTGAGTTATTTAGTTTTTTTAAATTTCAGCTTTAAAGAGAAAATGAAAGTGTCTGTGTCTTATGAGAGAAATTGTGGACACTGAGGCATATGTCAGAGAGTCATTCTGGGGAAACAGATGAAATTGTGCCATCTACATGCAAGAATAGCTGTGTGATGGTTATAAAAAAAGACCAGTCATTAAAAAGCTTTGGGAAAACAAATACCATGGAAAGTACAAGAGAATGATGCACTTTTAAATTTAACCATTTTTGAAGGTTAGGATAACTGTATAAGAGGGAAACAGAAGCCCAAGTCTATGGGAAATGCTTACTTTTAAAACTGGTTTAAAGCATTGGAATGAGGTAGTGAATAGAGCCATATTGATTGATTCACTCATAATTAAACAGTCTGAAAAGCAGGCTATAATTGCCAAGATGCTCTTAAGCATGTTTACTTTCTGTGGGTAACTAAAAAAGGAGACATAAACATGTTAATTAAAGGGTTATTTTTTTGTCCTTCATATTCAAGGATGTTATTACTCAAGATCAACCTGATTTGTATGTGATCTGAGTAAAGTATTGAAATTTTCAATTTTCTACTGCAATAAACGGGATCATTGGTGTGGGTAATTGACCACTCCATATAATTAACACAACAGGGGTTGGCTTCCAGCTCAGCCAATGCCTCTACCATGGTCTGTGTGCTGGAGTTCACCATGCATTCTCTTAGATCCTCTCTGAAGCTTCATAATCTATTCAAAGTGAAACAGTGAGAGTTCTGTACTGTACAGTGTGTTAAGCTTAAAAGTGCACACTTGTATACTAGAATATAAACTACAAAATTAGTTACATCCACCAAGATTAATTTGTCTCTTTAGTAATATTTGTGATTGGTATTTATCTTTAGACTTTAGGAGGACAGCAAATTATACAAAGAATTAAATCTATATAGTGCAATAGGTGTAGTCTCTTACAGTGTGCTTACACTTAAACATATAAAAGAGAAATATTACAATATGTATGAATAAATGAATGTTTGGAGTTACTAACCAACACTATCCAGCTAGAATACTGGTAAGTATTTTTTTCTAGGTATAGCTATTTATAATAGAAGATTTGCTCTTATATCTGATTTGCATTCTGTGATTCTGAATCTCAGTTCTCAGTCCTTGCTGATAGTGAAACTATAAATAACAAACATTTGGAGCAAATGAGACTTCATTAACTATGTTTCTCTTTTTATATCTGGTTTTAATTTATTAATTGCTATTTTCTAATATGTATAATGAAGGAACCGTGGCCAGTGACATTCTCCTTCCCTAAGCCCCTAATATTGGTTTTCATACCTTCAATCTATCAATCAAAATATGATTGATATTTAAAAGATCACACATATTTAACCATACATTTTGATGATTCTATGTCAAATTCTAAAAAAATGTAAGCTCATCTTAATTAATGAAAAATTTTTCTTCTTTTCCTACTTTCATGAAGTCTGTTTTGTTTTTTACTGAAAGTTAAGAACTGGAGAACAATATATCATACTAAGAGGCAAATTGTCTGCCATTTTCTCTCCTGAAAATGTTGGGACTGCTCCTAAAGTGTCTTAATAATAAGCTATTGAAGAAAGATTTCTAGTAAACTTTTTTAGATTAAAGTGTCTATCATTGTAAGATGAGTGGGTAAAGTTAATGTAATGTATCGTCTATCATCAAATAAGATGATTATATGAATATCAATGTGATGAATTACAGTGGAACATTTTCTGGTTGAACCATCATTGCAGTCCTAGAGTAAAATCAACCCTGTCATAATTGCGTATATGTGTGTATACGTGTTACGGATTAAATTGTGTCCTGTGAAAAGATATATTGAAGTCCTAACCCCCAGTTCCTCAGAATGTTCATAATTCGGAAATAAGATCAGTGCAGATGTAATTAGTTAATTTAATACGAGGTCATACTGAGTAGGATGAACCCTTGGTCAAATATGATTGGTATTTTTCCAAGTGGAGTAGAAGAGACACAGAGAAGAGACACACGAGAGAAGACAGCCATGTGAAGCTGGAGGCAGTGTTGAGACGTTCCGTCTAAAGCCAAGGAACACCAGAGATTGTCGGAAAGCACCACAAACTAAGCGAAAGTCAGGGAAGAGCTTTTTCCCTAGATTCTCCAGAGGACATGGCCCTACCAATACCTTGACTTCGGACTCTTAGACTCCTGAGCTGATAGGGAATGAATTTCTGTTGTTTTAAGCTGTGCCTTTGTTACAACAACCGTATGAAACTATATATATGTTAGTGAATACAAACACATATATATGTACAAACAATCTTGTGCAGTTTTAAGCTTTAATAATTTCAAAAGCATAATTGGTACACATTTTTTAAAAACATTAGTTTGAAGGTTTGTAAATTTTGAAAAAGTTTAATTTTTCTTCAAGTTTTCCCATCTTTAATCAGAGGGACTGAAATGAAATTTTAAATTAAAATCTATGATTTACAAAAGAAAATTCCATTTTGACTTCTTTTGGAGTACAGAAAACTGCATAAAACCTTGCTCTGGCCATTATAACTATAGGTATAATCTACTAAAAAAGCTATATAATCTACAAAATCACATCTTTTCTTTAACCCCTCTGAGAGCCGAGGCCATAAGGCAGCCAACTAACCTAAAATCTTTGGAAATAAGACAGTTCCAAATAGAGACAGATTGAGAGCATTTGCTCACCTGGACAGATATCAGACATCTTACCACCCAATAAGAATAATTCCATTTGATTTTTTAACATATTGTGAAATGCTATGTATAAGCTAGCATGAAGGAACAGAGTCTATGGGAGCTGCAAAAACAAGCGGGGTTTACACCCAATTACAGGCTTTTTTCACAGATCCCACTGGGTGTCAAAAGGAGTATTGGTCAACAGACAGGAGAGGGGCCTCTCTCTTGACCCAGGCCTGGGGGAGGGATAGAGCAACTGCTGTGGGAATGGCATGAACTTCCACATAAATCCTTCTTCTCTATCTTTTCTATGGAAAAAAAAGCTTTAAAATGCTATGAGTGGGCAGCAAACTCTGTCACATTCAGGGCATGGATGAATACAAGAGTGCTGGGCAAAAGGAACTTGAAAAAAAAAAAAAAACTAACCCTCTGTCTTTGGGGAGAGCCATAAAAATACCCTGAGATCAGAACAGTAAATATCCTCTACTTAGACCCAAGGACGTAGTAACTGCCTAAACCTGAGCCTGAGCCAGAATGGTAGAAAGAACACTCCGACTGCTCTACTAGACTAAAAGTCAATTAACCGGTGATGGCAGTTCACTCTGAGAAATGGGCATGAACCTGGAGAGAGGCCAGGTCTGAGGTGCCAGCACAAAAGGAAGATTTCAAGATGAGAGTGGAGCACAGACCTAAACACAGAGTGACAGGAAACATTTGAAGTCCGTGGTACGCTGAGGATAACCACAGCCGCAAGAGCACTGAAACCCAACCCAGCTCCTAACTAGATCGACTTTAACGCCCCAAACTAAATGTCTAGCAAGAGAATAAACATCCCATTTCCAGGCATAAATATCCTTTACTTCAGTCTACAGTATCGTTCACAAAATGCCTGGCTTTCAACCAAAAATTACATGATATACAGAGAAGAAAAAAAAATCTCAACACATAAAATGGCCAATAGAACCAAGTTCAAATATGACCCACATGTTTGGACTACCATAAAATTTAAATTTAAATTTAAAACAGTGATTAATATTTTAAAGGTTCTAGTGGAAAATGTAGAAAACATGGATAAATAGGTGGAGAATTTCAGCAGAGAGATGGCAATTAAAAGAATCAACTGAAAGTGCTGGAAATGAAAAGCATGGTGAAGAGATGAAGAATGTCTTTGAAAGATTCCTTAGTGGACATGATAGCAAACTTGAAGACAGGCTAATTCAAATTTTCCCAATGAAAGCACACAAAGAATTAACTGAAGATGCATTATAAAATATCACCCATATGAGTGATTAAGAAATATAAATAATTAAATTTTAATAATGATTATTTTAAGTTTGTCAAATTTATACTTCATAAGTTGTAAAAGCTTGAAACTATACTAAAACTTTTGGGAATACACACACGTTCATAGACAAAAAGATAGACACCTACTGCTGTATTTTATTTGTTAATATTTTAGTGAAGATCTTTACTTTCTATTTTGTTCATAGGTAAGCATATTCAATTTTCTTATTTTGCTGTAGACTATCCTGTCCCAGTTCATTTTTTTCTTTTTAAGTTTTCCAGATCCATTTATTTATTTTGTTAAGATCAGTATTGAATTAGTCAGTATTCTCCAGAAAAATAGAACCAATATGATTTATCTCTCTCTCTCTCTCTCTCGATAGATAGTTAAAAAGACAGACATATAAATGAGAGAGATATAGCTATGGAGCTTTATAATGAATTGGCTCACACCATTATGGAGGCTCAGATGTTCCGAGATCTTCCGTCACCAAGCTGGAGAGCCAATGATGTAGTTTCTCTTGGAAAGCCTGAAAGCTGGAAACCCAAGAAGAGCCAACGTTTCAATTCAAGTCAAAAGCAGGAAAAGATGGATGTCCCAGATCAAGGAGTCAGACAAGAGGAGTTCCCTCTTCCTCAGCCTTTTTGTTCTATTCATTCATCTGCAATTGATTGAATGAAGCCCACCGACATTAGGGAGGGCAATCTGCCTTACTAAGTTTACTGATGCAAATGTTAACCTCATCCAAAACTACCCTCACAGATACACTCAGAATAATGTTTGACCAAATATCTGGACACCCCACGGCCAAGTCAAGTTGACACATAAAATTAACCATCACAAGTAGTATCTGTTCTTCAATAGTTATGTAAAACTTATCTTTGAAAAAAATTATTTTAGCCTGATGTGTCCTTTTTCAGGGGGATACTTACAGAATTTAAACATATTCTGGTTTTCGAAGCGCAGAAATAAACCCACACATCTATGGACAGCTAATCTTTGACAAAGGAGCCAAGAACATACAATGGGGAAAAGAAAGTCTCTTCAACAAATGGTGTTGGGAAAACTGGATAGCCACATGCAAAAACATGAAAGTAGACTCTTACCTTACACCATACACAAAAATTAACTCCAAATGGATTAAAGACTTGAATGTAAGACCTGAAACTGTGAAACTTCTAGAAGAAAACATAGGCAGTACACTCTTCGACATCGGTCTTAGCAACATGTTTTCAAACACCATGTCTGACCGAGCAAGAGAAACAATAGAAAAAATAAACAAATGGGACTACATCAAACTAAAAAGCTTCTGCACAGCAAAGGAAACCATCAACAAAGCGAAAAGACAACCTAACAATTGGGAGAAGATATTTGAAACCATACATCTGATAAGGGCTTAATCTCCAAAATATATAAAGAACTCATGCATCTCAACCACAAAAAAACTACCAACCCAATTAAAAAATGGGCAAAAAACCTGAACAGACATTTCTTC
Organism: Dicerorhinus sumatrensis harrissoni; assembly: GCA_014189135.1. NCBI lineage: Eukaryota > Metazoa > Chordata > Mammalia > Perissodactyla > Rhinocerotidae > Dicerorhinus > Dicerorhinus sumatrensis. Next base: position 5,021,887 of record JABWHU010000002.1, read on the forward strand.
AAAGAAGATAGACAGATGGCCAACAGACACATGAAAAGATGTTCAAAATCATTAACTATCAGGGAAATGCAAAAGAAAACTACAATGAGATATCACCTCGCGCCCGTCAGAATGGCTAAAATTAACAAGACAGGAAACAACATGTGTTGGAGAGGATGTGGAGAGAAGGGAACTCTCATACACTGCTGGTGGGAGTGCAAACTGGTGCAGCCACTATGGAAAACAGTATGGAGATTCCTCAAATAATAAAGGATAGAACTACCATATGATCCAGCTATTCCACTGCTGGGTATTTATCCAAAGAACTTGAAAACACCAATTTGTAAAGGTACATGCACCCCTGTGTTCATTGCAGCATTATTCACAATAGCCAAGACTTGGAAGCAACCTAAGTGCCCATCAGGGGACGAATGGATAAAGAAGATGTGGTATATATACACAGTGGAATACTACTCAGCCATAAGAAACGATGAAATCCAGCCATTTGTGACAACATGGATGGACATTGAGGGTATTAGGCAAAGTGAAATAAGTCAGAGGGAGAAGGTCAAATACCATATGATTTCCTTCATTAAGTAGTAGATAATAACAACAATAAAGAAACACATAGGGACAGAGATTGGATTGGTGGTTACCAGAGGGGAAGGGGGGAGGGAGGAGGGTGAAAGGGATAATTCGGTAAATGTGTGTGGTGATGGGTTGTAACTAGTATTTGGGTGGTGAACATGATGTAATCTATGCAGAAATAGAAGTATAATGATGTACACCTGAAATTTTTACAATGTTATAAACCAATGTTGCTGCAATAAATTAAAAAAAATAAATAAAGATATTGTGGTTTTCCATTTTATTTTTAAATCAATTTTGTTAATTTACATTTTTCTATGAAAATGTCCATTTCCTCAAGGTTTTCAAATTATTAGCTCATACTTTATCATAGAATTATTATTATTGCTATTATTATCTATGCTGCTATTATCATTACTATGACTATGTATTATTTCTATGTAATATGTACTCTTACTATGACTATTGTATTCCTCATTATTCCAGTTCGTAGTTTGACATTCTGAGTTATATGTATGCTTTTGTTTCTTGTGCTTCCATTAAATACTTAGCACACATGCTTGTATAATTACTTGAGCTTCTTTGCAGCCACAGTTCAAACCAGATCGTATTTTGGCCACTTTTGAATTCTTTTTTCAAGGGCACTGGCTATATCACAGATCCAGCCACATGGTCAAACATATGGCCTTGCCAAGTCCTAGTTGTAATGGATGTGTCTTTCCATGATCTGTAGACCCAGGTATGGAGTTCAGCTTCTTGCAGTCTTCTTCTCCAGGAGAGTCAGTCCTACTTGCCACCCCTAATCCAGGAATGGCTTCTTAATTCTATTCTGACCTTGCACCACTCTCTGGCTCAAAATATCCTAGAGGAGTTAAGCTGCTCTCTATTTCTGAAGCTGCAGCCCATATGTTATAATTGTGGCTCTGGTCACTGTTTTTGTGCATATGGTTGTGTGTTGTGTATATGGTATGCGTTAGTCTGTCCAGGCTGCTATAACAAAACACCATATACTGGGTAGCTTATAAACAATAAAAATATATTTCTCATAATTCTGGAAGCTGGAAGTCCAAGATCAGGGTTCCAGCATGGTCAGGTGAGGGCTCTCTTCCACGTTGCCTATTTCTCTTTGTATCCTCACATGGTGGAAGGGGATAGGGAGCTCTCTGTAGCCTCTTTTATAAAGGCAGGGATCCCATTCATGAAGATCTACCCTCATGACGTAATCACCTCCCAAAGTCCCCACTTCCTAAAAAGCACTATTTTGGGCATGAAAACTTCAACATGCAAAGCTTTTGAGGGACACAAACATTCAGACCATAGCATGGTCCGTGAAATATTTGCATTGTTTTAAAATGCTAAAGTAATTTCATTTGTATTGTCTTATAATGTACTAGAATTTAAATCTCTGAATGGAATTATTTATAATTGTTTTATTCACTAATTTGTTCCCAGTGCACAGAAAAATGCCTAGAATATTTTAAGTAGTCATTCAAATTACTTAAATGAATGACATTATTTTTATTTCTGTCCTGGGTGTGGGTTGGGAGTGGTGCTAGTGTTTAAGACACGATTCACTGAAGTACATAAACCTATCTAGGAACATTTGTTAGACAAACTCATCATAGAGTTCAAACATTTTGCTAGTTTAGTGATGATAACTCATTTGGTTATGTTCGATTTTGTCCTGAAGGTGATGTGACCATCCATACCTTCTCTTCCACATGAGTACAAATGCAAAATCAACAGACTATGACAAATGCTGCACTGAGTGTATCCACGTAGTTCTCTCAATTATTCCTCATGTCACTCCTGGGAGTTATGTATTATTTATCACAATTTACAAACAAGAAATTTTCTCACACCACTTAATGGCAGAGCTGATACTAAAAAACCCACCTAGTGCAGAGCACACAGACATTGCTAAACTTCTTTGGAATTTATATTTGACTGGCTTATGTTAATACCTATCTTTTCTCAGATTTATCTTCCTCTCGAACTAGATGACAGTTGTCTCACTTTATATGAGTTTTTAGAGCCCAAGAAAATTATTTTTGATTGACCTGAGTATTATTGTTTTATGTTATATTTAACGCTTCTTTGTCTTGAGTGACTACGTGAGACATAAGACTTGCATATGTGACCCTTACCCAAGCCTGGTGAAAATACATATTTGACATCAATGAGGTGCTTTCTGGGAAGGTGAAGATCAATTTTTAATGTGCTCTCTGAGGAAACATAAAAATAAAACCTGGTCATAACAGTTCTGTCTGATCTTAATGTTGTTAAATTTATAGAGGTTGGATCAAGGTTACAACCCACTACCTGTAAATGAAATAGAGGAAAACTGATATGAGTAAGATTTTTTTGACATCATATAAAAGAACAAGAGAACTGAATCTAAAGATCAGTCTTTTAAAGGGATACTGACGCGACATTAATAAGGTGCATTTTTAGAGACACTTAATCTTCTAAAGTAAGTTTCTGAATTGAGAGCTTCTAGATTTTAGCCTGAATACATCACATTTTCTGAACCCCACCAACCATTCTGAGAACATCAGAATCTGAGATGACAGGGACTTAGTCATGATACAAACATAGCAATATGCCAAACAGAGTGAACACCATAAGATCATATTTGCTTCATTGAATTTTTAGGTGAAAATTCTGGGTGATACTATTAAACTTTATTTAATACCTTAAATTATGTTAAGATTTTAGCTTATCTTAATTTTTGTTTTAGGATAAAAATAATGCATATTTAACACAAGAAGAAAAACAATGAAGTGTACAGCATCATAGTAAAATATCTGGGCCTGAAAGGAAACACTAGAAACGCCACTGGCTGTGAAATCTTATAGAAATATAAACACCAAGAAATCATCACTCAATATTATGATGTACTTTTTTCCAATATTTTACTATATATTCACATTTAATATGCTATATATAGAGTTTCATATCCTTCTACCCTGTCAACATTGTATGGTCAGTTCTGCTGTAATGCAAGCTATATGTTCCTAAAAATCACTGTGCTATACAAAATCATACAATTAGAAAAAACACACACAGCACACTGGGCTCAAGGCGAAATTAGGGCTGAGTCACACCACTCAGCAACTTTGTTACTGATACATTAAAAAAAAGATAGGAATCGGTGGCGTAGTGGTTAAGTGTGCACGCTCCGCTGCTAGCCGCCCAGGTTCGGATCTGGCGCGCACCAACGCACCACTTGTCAAGCCAAGCTGTGGCGGTGTCCCATATAAAGTGGAGGGAGATGGGGACAAATGTTAGCTCAGGGCCAGTCTTCCTCAGCAAAAAGAGGAGGATTGGCAGATGTTAGCTCAGGGCTGATCTTCCTCACAAAAATAACAAAAATAAAAAATGATAGGAATCTAACAAAAATGGTGGCAGTTTTACACATGTTAAATGAGGACAAGATTCATAATACTACAATGAATATGGTACTTTACCTTCAAAAGGACCCAAACTTGGCTTGTGTAATTGGGCTCCAGGAGAGCTGCAGGTCGTGAGTTGTGGTGAAGTCCTAGAAGGAGGTTGACGTGAAACTGGATGGAAGTTGAAACACCATGTGTGGATGTGCGTTGCTCATAATACAAGTGGTAAACTGAGGCAGCTAGTAGATGTCCGAGGTCTGTGTATTTGTCTATGATGTGTATTTCTGTGCAGCTCAGTTCAGCTGAGTGCAGCTTCAGCTTTTGCTCAATCTTTCTTGTAGATGAAATCCAGCATAAACAAATACAAGATTCCCATGATACTCAAATTATTCCCAATATAGCAATCATGTGGGAACAAATTCATGTTTTCAAGGCAAGCCTTATAGCAGAACTAACTATATTATAAATATTGTATCATTTTTGTTAGTTGTTTTGCCATAAAAAATATTTGTAAAGACTTCCTAATACTCCAAGAGAAAAAATTTATATAGCCTTCTGCTGTTGAACATAGAAGTTGTTTCTAACTTTGTTTTATGCTTTCAGAATATCTCTATACTCATTGACATATGAATATATCCTTAGGATAATTTAGGACAAAGTGTATGTAGTGAGTAGCTAAAAGTGAGAATTTGAACTCAATTATGACTCTATCACTTAAAATTTATTTGAACTTTTAGAAATTACTTAGCATCACCAGACCTCAATTTCTTTGTCTGTAGAATGGAGATAAAAATATTACCTACCTTCTAGAGTGGGAGAAAATGGAAAGATATAACATTCAAAACGCAATCAGCGCAGCATTTAAAATATATGATGCACTCAATAAATGCTATCTATAAGTATATAGTCCTAGGAGTTCAATAATCTGAGTTGAGTATTAAACATTTTTAAGGTTTCCAAATACATTTTAGAAAATTACTTTCCAAAAATTAGTGCAAGAGAGAAACTTTTCCATAGCTCAACCTTATCAGAACTATTATCTTCAAAAACAATTACGAGGGAGGAAGTCAAGATGGTGGCGTAGGCAGACTCTGAACTCACCTCCTGCTGCGGACATTGCCAATTTACAACTACTCATGGAAAAATTACCCCTGAGACAGAACTGAAAACTGGATAAGAGGAAATCCTGCAACAATGGACAATCCTAACTGAGGAGGAAGAGGCAGGAACTCCCTTCTGGAGAGGAAAAACACCACCTTCACAAGCCACCAGCTTCACAGCTGCCCGGGAGCAGCACACAGGTCCGCACCCCTCCCTGGAGGAGCGGGACCCTGAGCCGGGGAGCGCCACCGCTGTGGGCATTTTGTGGACCCAGAACAATCGAGAAGAGTGGCATAATATCTGACTTTGCCTGCTACTAAAACATTGGGGAGTACCCACAGAAAAGCTGGTTAACAAAGAAATTAAAACCGGCTCACAAGGGTCCATGCACAAATTCACCCATTTCAGAAAGCAACCTAAAATCACCAGAAAGAAAAGTGCACAGTGCTTTGGTGAAAAGAGACTCACCTAATAGGCCCTGTGTGCATCTTGGTGAGAGGTGAGACCTCTCCAGGGACTGTGACAGTGGCGGCTATCATTGTTGTGGCCTGGTGTGGGCGTGCTGACACAGACGCCATTGGAGTTCTCCCTGAGGCCTGGTAGCCCAGGGTCTGCCCCACCCGCTAGACCACCAATTTAATCCAGCTCAGCACGGGCAGGCAGCCTACCCTAGAGACTGGCCCCACAAACAACAAGCCCTCAGGCAACTTGTGGGCCTGCA
>JABWHU010000002.1:5027770-5045339 GCA_014189135.1 Dicerorhinus sumatrensis harrissoni
GCAAAGTGAAATAAGTCAGAGGGAGAAGGTCAAATACAGTATTATTTCCTTCATTATGTAGTAGATAATAACAACAATAAACAAACACATAGAGACAGAGATTGGATTGATGTTTACCAGAGGGGAAGCGGGGAGGGAGGAGGGCGAAAGGGATAATTTGGCACATGTGTGTGGTGATGGGTTGTAGTTAGTATTTGGGTGGTGAACATGATGTAATCTATGCAGAAATAGAAGTATAATGATGTACACGTGAAACTTCTACAGTGTTATAAACCAATGTTACTGCAATAAACAAAAAAATTAAAAAAAAAACAATTAGCTATCTTTAAAGGCACATGAATTCCTTTTCTTTTCTTTGGTTACTAATGAGCTTGAATATACTTTTGACGGATAGTTTTCCAGTGGCCCAAAGATTTTTCTGTTCTCCCAGATGCCTCCATTTACGTTCCCTTACCTTGTGGTCCTATGTTGCTAACTTTGGTTTTAAATATTTAAATACATTTAATGAATCTCCTGTCTTCCTTATTGTCTCTTAAATGCCTGATTTTTTTCTTTCCTGCTCATAATCTCCCTTCCTTCTGCCATTCACCTCTTCACCCTCATGTGACTGAGCAAAAACCATTCCATCAAGTTTGTAGAGCATCTCTTGTCACCCGCACTAAGGGGCATTCTGCTCTCTTCTACAATTTCTGCCCAAGCCACCTCCTATTCTATTGAGCTTCTTGTGTTACCAGGACAGGTCGCATATCACAAACTTTATGGAAGACCACTAAAGGAGACAGAGGAGCTAGTGAGATTTATATTAGAATAACTTCCAGACTGATTTATTGGAAAATTCTAGGGCTAAACCCAAGGTAAAAGAAAACATAATGGGTTTTGAAGGGGGCGTATTCTTCTCTTTGCTGCTAATCCTTGCTGATAACTGTCTTCATATTTCAATTATTTTATTTGGCTGAATTTTGACTTGATATTCTCAACGTCCTGCTTAGAATGATCTCTGCCATGTAGGTCGTTTAATGGGACCACAAATCTTTTTCATTAAAATTGTTAGAATCTCAGTGCAGAATTACCCTTGGTGACTTTTATACAACAAATTCTGCAATCGAATTCAACTTGCCATTTCTTACACATGCCTTATCTTTCTTTTTTCCCTTTATAATTATGTTCACCCTTTGTTTCAGCTGGCTTTATTGCCTCTCTGCTTATCCCAAAACTTTTTTGTGCATGCTCAACCCCAATGCTATCTCTTTCATGATCTGATTCTCTTTGTCCAGGTTCTCCAGAAAAGCACAGCTCTAGCCAAAGATTTAGGTGTTATAACTTCATTAGTGTGTAATCTCTGGGAAGCAGAAATGAGGAAAAAGTAGAGTGAGGCAGGGAAAACAAATGAGTCAAAACTAAGGCAGGTTTATCAGATGTCTAGTACCTGATATTTATCAAGTGATGCTGACTGTTAATCTCATCAGACCATCTTCCAATGCTATATGTAACTGCAGTGTCTCAGGATATCCCACAGGACACGTTGTGTTGAAGGAGAAATGGAACTGAATATATCTGTTCTTTCCTTATTCCATTGGTCATAGGTTTACCCCTCAGGGCGTGATCTCTCCTACACCCAAAGTTGATCACACATGACCATTAAGTGGCTCCCAATGTCTCAATGCCTCAGTGTCAAATGGGAAAATTTAGAGCAGGAGCTGAGAGTCATGTGGAAAGGTACTATCATATTTCATTTTAGTGCAATTGGGAAAGTCCTCTATAGGGTAGGGACTGGAATAAGAGAGAGAGGCCAGTGAGGCCAGGAGGATCTGAAGTGGACATAGGAATCGGTTGGTATATCCCCCAACCCCAAAGCTCTCTGCTACCCATCCAGACTGACGTGAATCCCCTTCAGTTGGTTAAACATGCCCAGCACTATATGTTTATCTTTTGTCAACTTAGCTCTAATGCAATGAAGTAAGTGATAACAGTATGTGTGTCTAACTCCCTGGGGATATATTATATGTACTCATAACTTTTAGAGTATTGTTAACAAAAAATATTTGTTTAATAAATGAATTAACAAATATATGTAAAATATAATAAGCTCTTAAAGAAAAGAATTTTTCTTTAATATTTTATATCTCCCTGCAAGCCCCAATACGTTAGTCTTTCATGCACCTAGTTAGCAATAAATAAAAACTGTTGAAATCAGTTGATATAAAAAATCACAGAAAACAGAAATTAAACATATGTCAAGAGTTGTAAAAGGTGTGATAATTTACCCTAATTGTAAGCTAAAACTTTAGGCTGCCAGTTTCATGAGTGCTGGCTGAGACATGAGATTCCTGGGTCAGAAAAAAAGGGCATTATTACTCACAAAAATAGCAGTAAGCCAGAATGTCAATATTGTTTTGCAACTGGTTCCACAAGCCCTAATTTCCTCAGAGCAACATGACGATGATGGGAGATACCTACATATACAGCAGGTTGCATGATAAGAGAGGAATGTGAGCTTTGGGAACATAACTGTTTTATAATGGCCAGTAAATAAACTTGCCCTTTGTTGTGGATGGAGATACTATCTCTATCTTCCAAGACTGATTACTATGAAAACATCCTTGACATTTTGGAACAAATATATTATGGAACATAGGCAGTTAGTACCTCTGCTTTATTGCAAGATAAGCAGAAATGTGAGACGCCTGTAGGGAATTGTCTTCTGAAAATAGACACAACTTTTTTCTACACTGTCTTGGTTTTGGGCAAAATTTTCTAAGATTGAGCCACTCTGTCGGCCACTCTGATTAATATGACTTAAATAGGGTGGGGCAAAATCCATTCAATTTGTCTCAAACAGCACTTAATTAAGGCTACCATCAACAGGACTCCAAGGAGCCAGAGGAGGCCAACCTGCAGTGTTGATTTCAACCACGTACTCCAGCGTACGGGATCCAGCCAGCTGGACAAATGCCAGAAACCATCAGGGTCCCCCTTAGAATGTCAGCTGTCTTTCTCTTCAGGTTTCTATATTGACCTTTTCCCTTGGCCTGTGGCATTAATCCAGGCACAATGATATGTATTAGTGATTATACCAACTCTGCCCTGGCCCACAAGGAGGAACTCACCATCTCACCTGGTCAGTGAGTTGAGGCTGAACTGAATGCCTTCCAGGGTCCATGTGTTCTCACTGACCACTTGAGTTAATGTCAGAGACAAATTTGTACCACCTCTTCTAATTAGATGACTCACATTAGAGAAATAATTGCCTGTGTTGTGTTCATAAATACCATAAGTAATCCCTCCAGGAAACTTCCCTAAGTAAACAAGAGTAGCCTTATTTGGAAAGGCAATCCATTGTCATTCAAGATCTACATGATCTACTGGTGTTTTTTTCCCTAAACACTTGGAGGTCTCATGACCATCTCTAAGGTATAGATCATCATGTTTTCAGGAAGGAAACAAGGTAATGTGTGACTTCCACATAAGAGGTGCCATCTCAGGGACATATATGGTACCCATGGAAAGAAAGCGTTATTTGAAATTTCAACAGCTTTGCAAGTGGGAAATCCACCACTTGGGAGGCACAGGTGAACAGTGCTTCCAAGGTGTCTTTATGGATAGCCAGCAAGCTCCAGGGTTCCCAGGTTCGTTGGAATGATTGATTATAGTCATTATTTTTATAGGTGTTGCCTGAGGACTGTCAATGCAACCTGTGCTCTTTGCTTCTGCAACCATCTGAATGGCATCTGTAATTTTGCAAATTAACTAGCAATGGGATCAGGAAAGATACATGAATGTTCAACAGGTGCTTGTGTGGGAAGTGCAGGATCTGGTGCCAGCCACCTATGATTTCAATAGAATTCTCTGTAAGGTTAAGATCAATGGTGTTCAAATTGTGGTCAGAGCCACAGTCTAACTGTTAGACCCAGCAGCCAGTTAAATCTAAGGAGCTTGCAGCAGTTTGGGAGAATCACGCCAGGGCATTTACTTTCTTTAGGAAGGCCCCAGGGTGGCTCTGAAAGGTAAAATATCATTAATGTTCTTCCCTCCCCCATAAATCTTGGGGTAGAAGTTCTTAACCTTTTAAGATGCTGGGGTTATTGTCCTCCTCCCATCATAAAAAAAAAAAAATGGAGAGTCCCATTCAAGCAGCTAAAACTTCATCTTTTTCCAAGCATTCTCTAGAATAATTGTACCTAGACCGTATTCTGGAGGATTAGCGTGAGAATTATGAGGGCATATTAATATAATTTACAGACACCAGTAGGTCTCCACTTTGACCCATTTGTAGCTTGGCAAGCAGAGCTCTGAAACAAATGGTCATTATCCTCATGACCTAGGACCAGGTCAGCTCAACAAGGGAATCCAGGTGGCTAAACAAGAATTAAGTTGGAATGCTTTGGGCCCGTTTTTGGTTGAGTGGCCTCTGAGCAGAGTGGCCATGTTAGTCTTGCAGGAGCCCATTTTCAGTCCAGGTCAACCATCAGTTAACCAGGCTCAGGCATGAAGAGGAATCTCCATGAACCAAAGATCCAACAAAGCATGTGGATTTGCTTCAGGTAGTGGAGCGGAAGATAAAATTTCCCCAGAGTGGATCACCGAGCTGCCATTGGGGCCAGTCCAGCTGCGTTTGTCAATGATAAACAAAACTGGAAGTTAGGTAAAGTGGTAAGAGAGATTTTATTCAGTAATAAGTGCTACAATAAGGCAAGGAGTCCAGAGAGAACTGAACTCAACTTTGATTTGTGCAGAGGTGACTGGGCGTTATAAAGGGATAATGAGGACATAGGGAGGGAGAATGTCAGGGGGCTTGAGTAGAATCTGGAAAGTGGAAATTTACAAAAAGTGAGAAGAGGGTTGGCTAATCTGGGTTTGCACACTAGATTTATTGAAGTTGGGCTCCCACCCTCCTACAGTGATAGGAAGTAAGAGTTACCTCCTTGAATGTTGCTGAAGAGGAGGAAGACTATCCTCTACCCACTCTGGGTCCTTTCTGGCTGGGCTGCAAATTAAACTGACATGAGACTGAATAGCAGGAGAAAATCAAACAAAGCTTTATAACATGTATACATGAGAGAGACACAGGGAAACAGTATCTCAAAAAATGGCGGAGGTTTTCACCTTATATAGCATATTCAGATAGACGAGGTCGTTGGAGGTGGGAGAAGTCAGCTATGGGAGATTACCAGAAAGCACAGTAAACAAGAGTATGGAGATTTAAGTCCTCATCTTCTGTACTGATAGAGTTTCTACAGATAAGGTCATCCCCCCTTCTTCCTGCTACAGAGAGGGAGATACCTTTACAAATGGAGATTTCTCTTATATATGTAAACATCTCTTACAAAAGTTAACTTCTACTTTTACTTTGAATGGGCTTAGCAAGGACCCTCCCAGTCTATCCANACAGATAAGGTCATCCCCCCTTCTTCCTGCTACAGAGAGGGAGATACCTTTACAAATGGAGATTTCCCTTATATATGTAAACATCTCTTACAAAAGTTAACTTCTACTTTTACTTTGAACGGGCTTAGCAAGGACCCTCCCAGTCTATCCATACCCAGAGTTAAATTCTTTTAGGCAGTTTCGGGGCCGGGGGGGAGGGGAGTGAAAGTTTCTTTCAGAGAAAATAATCAATGTAAAGACACATATTTGGAGGTGGCTAATTCTGATCTCCCACATTGCATTCAAAGAGACAACTCTCAGGTCCTTGAGAAGATAATTCTGGATGGTAAAAGATTTAAGTCTCAAAGGGGCATATAATTGCAAAGGATTTATAATTGCAAGCTTTCTAAAGAAATTATTCCAAGAAGGGGTTCATGGGTCTCTCTGCTATCACCAAGTTTTGGCTGAAACAAATAGTAAATTATCCTGGCAGCATTGAGCTTCCTGAGACAGGCATTTTAAGGGAGGCTGAGGTCATCCTAGGATGTGGCCTTGAGCTGTTAGGAATTATGCTAATACTTTGGTTTGGATTGAATGTTTGTGCCCCCCCCAAATTCATATGTTGAAATCATAATCCCCAATGTGATGGCATTAGGAGGTGGGGCCTTTTGCAGGTAATTAGTTTTAGATGAGGTCGTGAGGGTGGAGCCCCCATGATAGCATTAATATTCTTATAAGAAGAGGAAGAAAGCAGAGTGCTCTTTATCCCCACTGTGTGAGGACCCACTGTCTGCAAGCCAAGAAGAAAACTCTTACCAGGAACCAAATCTGCTAGCACCTTGATCTTGTACTTCTCAGCCTCCAGAACTATGAGAAGTCAATGTCTGTTGTTTAAGCCACTCAGTCTATGGTATTTTGTTACAGCGACCGAAATAGACAAAGACACGTTTGTTCAAGTCTCTTAGTGTGTGTGGGGTGGACAAAGTAATCTGTGCTGAGGGTCTGCAGTTTTATAGGCAAGGTTGAAGGTTGGTGGAGAAGATGGCTCAGAGGTACCTGACTAGAGTTTGGTCGAGGAGAGAGTCTTTGTTACATTCTTGAATTTCCATCTCAAAAGTGAAGGTCATTAAGCTGTTCCCACACTGTGAATCCTTGAATCTGAATCGAAACACCCAAAATGAGCTTGTCAGTTGCAAGGCCTCCTAGGGTCCAGTTTTTGGTTTGAAGAAAAGCTCATAGTACCATTAGGAAGCTAATGACTGCTTTTCAAGCAGAGTGTATCTGGTAGCTGTGCCAAGGTGGGGACAAGTCCAAAGCCCCAGAGAGTTGTCTGTACGTGGAGAGTGCCTCCCTTTGCCAAACGCTCCGTTTGGCAAAAGCCTCAGTCAGAGAAACTTGTAGCTGAAAGTACTTTTCACAGTTGCAGAGTCTCAAAGGTCCTGGCACTTCTCTACATGAGGCACCCCCTAATTAAAATAATCTTTCTGGAATCTATGTGACAGGGATGTACAAGTGCACAGAACCTCTATTCCTACTATAGACTCAGAGGTAAAAACAACAACTAAAGTACATTGAATTGGTCCATCTCTCCCACCCGCAAGGTCGAGGTCAATTTCACTTCCTTTCTGCACTTAGAACCCTGCTGAAACCCATTAGGAGATCTGGGACATCCTCTTTCCCCGTAGTATCATGTAGGTTGATCACAGAGTGACTGGTGCTCCAACAGTCTTACAGGTCAGAGCCCCTTCCCTCCCTGAAGTTTGAGATCCTGGTCTCACCCTTAAACATCTTTTTTCTTAAGCCAGCTGAGGTCTCAGCAGCAGAAAAGGGAGAGATCGGGGTCACAAAGGGAGAATGTGGCTCCACACCAGTACACGAGACATATTGATTTTTGTTTCTGAGTGATGTGGCTTCTGCTTGTGGTTCAACCAAATAAAATTCATGTTTTTGGTCCTCCCTATATTGGGTAGCAAGGTCATCATTACTGACACCATCTCTTTCAGCTGTGGGGACCTCTTGATTCAGCAGTCATAGCTACACGGCTCTCTGTGGGGTTGCTGGGTTTGTACCCTTTGGCTGACCTGGGCTCACACAATGACATCTTGTTTAAGGAGTCTGCCCTCCTCAGTGTCCCCTTATCACAATAATGTCTCTTAAGTTCTCTCTTGTTTTCAAAAAATGGGCCAGGAGATCCTTCCAGGAATGCAGGGTTGACTGAAATAATTTGCCTACAATTCCTTTGTTCAGTTTTCATTCTGAAAAATAGTGGGCCATCTCAATCTGCATTGTAAACTTGGCCCAGAGTAATAAGAGACTCACACTAGGGTCAGCCTCTTCTATGTCTTCCCATGAGAATTGTCTGCCCCAGGGAAATTATCCCAAAAGGGGCAAAGCTCCCTTATAGCAGCCAGGACCCATTGTAAAAATCTCTAGCACCTTTTACAATTGTCTTTGAATGGTCTAAGGTTGGCATGAGAGACAGTGGAAGGGGCTGAGCCATCAGATGGCTGCTTGTTGCCATCCTTGTCTAAGAAAACATTATATACACCCTCATCTCCCAGGCAAGCCAGTCAGTGTTCTCACACTACACCTGGTTCCTGCCCACAGTGCTTGCAAATTTCTCTCTTCTCACTTTCAGTTTGGGTACGCATCTCTGCAAATGTTGTCAGAAAGGAGTGGAAAATTCTGCACACCAAGAGGAATCTTAGTATTAGTTTTTACAGTGGCACAAATCTGAGGCTGGCAACAGACTGGCCAGGAAGTATTCCTTTCCTGGGGAGAGTTAGCCATAGCTAGAGCGCTATTTGGACACAAGTCTTTGATCCTGTCTTATAGAACTCAGCTTGCAACCACCTCACCAATTCTTACTCATCAACCACCATGGTGTGAAAAACCATTTACTGCCCAGTTGACTGTGCATTTTGGTCAATATGATTTCTACTGATGACCATGGACTTCTTGCAAATGCTGTTAATCCGTCTAAGAAATCTTTGATTGTTCCTCTTACAGAAAGTCATGCCTGTGTCAGCCTTACTATGCATGTGGCTAACACTGTGAAGGTGTGATATTGTACAGTTAGTCTGCCATAGGTTCATGGATGCTGCCTGGGATGAAGACACACGACTCCTGGGTCAAGACAAGGGACTTGATTACACACAGCAATACAGGAGCCAGAGTATCAGCATTTTCCTGTCCCAGTTCTCTAAGTCTCAATGCCCAGAGGATGACACTAAGAGATCCAGGTGACACTTGCATATACAGTGACCTCCATTGCAGAAAAGGATCCCTGAGATTAGGGAGCCCAAAGCTTTTACAATAATTGCAGTAAGCAAATTGGTCCTTGGCTACAGAGAGTCACACTCTCTGTACTTTTCAAGGCTTTATGTAAAGCTTCCATTTGCTCCAGACAGAAGCTGTATCTCTGTCTTCCAAGATGATTTTCTATACAAACATCCTTGTAAAGATAGTTTAGACCAAATAATCAGAAGCTCTGCTTGCAAGAGTATAGAAACACAAGAGATCCATGGAGAATTCTCTCTCCCACACATAATTAATCTCCCCAAAATAATTTTGTTTGAATCTAGCTCCTATGGCAATAATTCTTAAACTTTGTTTTGCAGGCCATATTAAGAATCGCTTGTGATCCCATGCATGTCCTTTCCAGGAAAAAATTGCAAATGTTGATACTCAAAAATTTAGTGTTCAAAGGCTATCTGAAGCCCACGTGTAGATCTGGGACTTCCCAGTTAAGAATCTTGACCTTGATGATTTTTCTTGTCTTTAGTGTGAATGATGCAACTGCATGATGCTGTAAGATTATACATTGAAGGGTTTTGACACAGTAAAAATAGAAAGAACTACAAAAATGGGCAGCCGAAGTCAGTACTAAAACAGAGCCCCTCATAACTCGTTCTCTCCCTCCTTGCTCTCTTCATACCACAGCTGCAGTCCTGCATTGCAAATGGTCAAGTTTCCTTCCAGTGAGTTAGATAATATGGTAGACCCCCCCAGACATATTGATGTTTTAGTGCTGAGGGAACAGAAGATAATGAGCTGCTCTGAGAAACTTGGTGCTAGACTTCACTGTTGACTCAGATGTCTATTTTTAAATTGCAGCTTATTATTCCTTGCTTTTTACTTTCTGCTTGTTTCTAGGAAGCTTGGACTTACAGAGGACCTCACGTGCATATTTGCACCAGGGTTACATAAAGCTTCACTTTACCAGTAATTTTAACTAAATATTTTTGTCTTAAAGTTTAATACAGGCACCAAGGTATTTTTGACCCCACTTACAAATGTAGATCTTGTTATCAATACACCAATTCTTTCACCGTAAATATAATAGTGGTTTTTATATCAGGATGTTCCAGGAAAACTTGTCAAATATAAAGGAGTGCTCTTCTATGATATCAATATTTTACAAAGCCATCAGATTCACTTAAGAGCTTATATACTGTTAGCATTCATGCATAATTTGATATTGTTTCTCTTAATGATGAAAGGATTATTTTTGGATTGCTATCTAGTTTTCTTCAGCATTAAATTTTTATGAATGATTGATTATAATTAATGTTTTACCTTAAATTATAATATGGGACATTGAAGGATTGGTCCACTTTTAGAAGATTAAAACAGCTCTAAAAGGTCATGGAATCCCACCTGAAAAATTTATATAAATGCACAGAAGAATAAATAAAAATAAGGAATAAATGAGGTTTGAGCAAAAGTTAAGTTGTGTGTAATGCATAGTCAACATGAACGGACTCATTCAAACATAAAAGCATCTGGGGCTATTCAGCTCAGTGTGAATAAGATGTAACAGCAACAACAACAACAAATTTTCTGACTAAATTATTTAGTTAAATATTCTGTTGAGGATCAATTGAGTTAGTTTGAAAAACTTCAGTTTAATATAATTATATATAACTCCAAAAAAAAATGGGGGCTAATATCCTGGCTGCAGGCAATACACTGAACTGTGTTGCTTTAATTACATTGTTTAACTCAACCAATAAGAAGAGAGGAAAATAAATTAAGAAGTAGAAGAATGAAACCTGAGTAGTATTTTCTTACCTGAAAATTCTACAATATCTATGAGCGTGATGCTATGTGAGCATAAATAATAAAAATTTGTTTCTGAAAAACAGAAGAGTTGGTGTTTCTCTCAAAAACACTGAAATTCTCAGGGCTCGCCTAATTTTGCCAGTCACTGCTCTTTCCTGTAATGCACAGCAGGAGATAACTTTTTCCCCATTGTCTCGAACTATTTCTGACGTTAGGAAGGGGAAATTTAAGGAAATCTAGTATAAAAATATGAAACTCACCTCTGTTGCTAAAGACATATGTCTGATCTTTGGTCTCTGTAGTTTCTGAGACCAGATGCCTGATCTCTAGCCATGTTCTTACAGTTACTCCTAACCATTTTTGCCTATATTTTTCCTTCAAAATGGATTGTATTCTGTTGTCTAGATCCACATACATCCACTCTCCTATCTTGGCTCTTTGCTACTTCAATAAGGATTTTAGTTCCATGTGGTTAATCTTTCTAAATTTCCTTGACTCATTTAACCAGTTTGTGCCTAGCCATATGCTGATAAATACAAAGAGAATGATGAAAATGATATGGTACCAAATGTGGTAGACATTGTTTTGATTGTCACCTATCTTGCTTCCATGTTTTGTGTGTATGGTTATTTATCCCTCTCTCATACATAAGGCATCGCCTTTCCCCATCATGGTAAACATGTGGCCCAAGCTGGCCAGAGAGCCACTATCCTCTTGAACCCAATCATTTGTCCTGGGATGTTCACATGATCATGGAAGAGCTGAGTTTTCTTTGTGGACACTAGGGAATGGCCGTTTCTGCTTCTGAAACCTTAAGCTGTAAGGACCAAGTAAACCTAAAGAAGGCGGAGGCAATTCTTCCAAGACATGAGAAGCCCTACCGAAACATGTAGGCAACACACAGAGCCAAGTTCAAAGCCGAGAGGGAATTCGAGAGATTTCTTACAGTATCCTTGACTTCCTGAACATTTCTGTTAAGAGAACCAAAACATTTTAATTTTTTTCTAAAATGAATTTGAATAGATTTCTGTCACTTTGTCTCTCTTTATCTCTTAGTATCTTTGGAAGTGACAATGTGCCCTCAACGGTTTCTTCTCCCTCTGTGGTCCTAGCTACTACCTGGCAGTCCCTTCTTTAATATTCCAGTACTGGCCAGGCAGCCCCAGCTTCTGAACTCTGCTAAAGCTAACTTCTCTCTTTGCCCTTTCATTCCCAGAGTACTTCTTCCACCTTAATTTCTACTTTGCTTCACTTTTGTCTATTTTTAGCTCTTCTAATAAATCCACAAACTGTATCAGTTCCCTCTATAGAATAAGCCAGCCTGGCTTCCATTTTTCCATATGAACCCTGACTGATAAAAAGACAAGTCACTTTCTCCTTTTCAGGTAGTAGGAAAATCAGATTTATGGAGTCTTCTGAGTCAGATTTATAAGTTCCCTACATTTTCTTAAGGGTCATTTCATGCCAAATCAAATATTTAAAGAGAGCACACTTTTAAAATTTGACAATTTAGATACAGGTTACATTCCTGATGTTTCAGCAAGGTCTTAAATCCATGTATTCTCATTGGTAAGAAAAAATCACAAAGCTTGTGCTAAGATTTAACGTCTCATGAAATAAAAACGTGGAAAATTTGATTCGCTCATGAGCACTCAAGGAGAAATGAAAGAATATCTTAAACAAATTAATACCTTTGACAAGAGAGATGCCACAAGATTCTAATTAGCTGTGTGGAAAATTTTTCTTCCTTACATTAGAGTTAGACCAATCATTCCATTATTTTCTATGACGTGTTAGAATAAAAAAACATAATTCAGGGTGGTTGGTAGTTGACATTTTAAAATCATTTTTTATTGTATAGTATTTGTGTAATACATATAAATCAGGAGAAAAATGTTGAAACTGTAACATTTTCTTATGTTACAGAGGCTCGTATGTTATTTCTTCCTCGTTTAAAATGCTATTAGTTTCCGATATATAAATTTATGTGAGGTTTAATAAATGTAGCTTCATTCTCACTTTTAACTTCCCAATTATTTTTGTCTTCCATTTTAATGTCTGCTGTCACTTAGGAAATAAAAGAACGAAACTAGGGGATCTGAACAATTATATTTAAATACTGAAATACCTAGAAACTTAGCACTAAATCATAATTATTCGTTAAATCCTGTGACTCTTCCGTAACTCTGTAACTTCTTGCATGTGGCTTTTCTCCGCATACCCATCGCTCAGACGAGATATCCTTGGTCTCCTCTGAAAACCTCAGTGGCTAATTTTCTAGAAATTCAGTCATAAACTTAATCTCAAAGGTAAACTCACAGCCTCATTTTGAGATAAGAAATATGACTCTTAAGAAGTCAAATTGGCTGACTAATTTACATGGAAAATTAAAAGGAGAGCTGAGATTAGAATTGTATTATTCTGTGCCAATTTGCTATTTAAAAGAACACTTAAAATCCTGCCATACTCTTCTCACACCACCTACCACCATCAACTTTATGATATGGTAGATTTAAGAATCAACACCTAATGTTTAGTTTAGAAGACATTCAAAATTTATTTTGTACTTAGAAGCTATGAATGTACAAATACCAGCTGACCCTTCATTTGTTAAAAACAAGTGCAAACCATTAGTATGTTTTCCTCATATTGCATAATCGTTTAATATCTATAACCATTATATCCCCAGGATCTAGCACATTACATTGTAGAATATGTGCTTAATATACATTTATTGAACAAATAAAATGATTATTTGTATTAGATTAGGAAATTGACTCTAAGTAAAGAGCAGAAAGTATACTGGGGAATGTTCTTGGGAGATACATCTGTAAGGGTGTGAGGAAGGTAGGACTGGGCATTGGGAGAGCTGATCTGCCCTGTTGTTGCAACTGAGGTCTCAGCCAATCCTATAGGGAGCTCTGGAGCTGGGATTGTCCCAAATTAAGGCAAGGCATCAGGCCATTTAGCCCTGGTTATTGGCCATTGACTACTACCTGGCAAGAAACATAATCTTAGGTGGGGCAACCAAAGGTCATTTTCTTAGAGATGCAGCTATGAGCCATCAGCAGCTAATATCCTCAGTGCCTGGGTCATGAGGGATCCAGCCCTGAAGAGAGTCTGGGTGTTAATACCATGGTACACATTCTTATTTAACTTTGTTTCTTCCATGCTTAGGGAATTTTTAAACAAAGAAAACACAAAATACACAACCTAAACCCATGGTATTTGTTCTCTTAGTCCTACATAACTCCCTTTTGTTCACTGAAGAGAGCTAAAGCTTACAAAGAAGCTCTCCTCTTCTACTTGAACGCACGGAGATTGGAGCAAAAGAATACAAGAATATCAGATTGCCAAAACAGAGCTATGTGTACAAGAGGTGCAGAATTCTTATCCAAGTTGACTGGCTGACATGTTGCAGGTCAACAGTTTGACTTGCAATCCCCCTTTCATTCCTACATTGAGACATACGTTAATCGCTACATAGAAGCCATTGAACGTGAACAATGTCAAATGCAACATGTATTCTGTCTACAGTATTCATGTTATTGCGTTGTGCACAGTTGGCTCCCCATTCTTTAAAAGTGCCCCCAATAGAACACTTGCTCCAGATTTGAGCTCCTGCTGCTTTGTACTTAGCGGGTGACTCTGCCGGTTTAGCCTCTGCAGGCTCAATTAGGGATGTAACGTAATCAGGCTTCCAAGTGACGTTCACGGATCTCCTAATTTTTTTTCTAATGTTAGCGTAGTTAAAAAAGACAACTCCTTAATTTGTTTTCTATTGCTCAATTCAAGTATTACAAGTGATATCTTCTATTTAATCATAAAATAATAAAAATGAAAAAATATAGAAAAGCTATCATTCATTGAAGACTAGATGTTGGGAATTGCTATTTTAAGCTTTTGCTCATTTAATACTCAAACTATATCTAAGAGGTAAATTATTATTATTCACATTTTATACATGAGGAATCTGGAAAAAATTATCTTCATATAGGTAGTTTGCTAATAAGTGGAGTGGTTGGGAGAAGAAAAAGGGCTTCTTTCTAAATTTCTTGATTTTACTGCCTTAAAATACCCTGGTTTAATACTGGTCAGGAATCCTTATCCTAAACATTTGGGATAGATATCTTGCAGAATTCTTTGACCTTTAAGAAGGCAACACAGTGTACATACCACATAAAATTCTAATAACCCCCTGACTGTGTCTGGGCCAGTACCATTTAATCATATACACTATTATTTCTAAAATGAAAAACAGACATGCTCATATTATATTGGAAAAACAAAGGCAATAAATAGCCTTGGAGCAGAATAAGTCAAGTGAATTCATAATGATATGAATTCTGTTTTCAGAATGTTTTGGATTTTATAAATTTGAGTAAAGAATTTTGGCCCAAACTTATGTGGATTTTCAAAATCTACAGCTTGTAACCCACGTCTGGGGAAAGGTGAGACTGTTATTTCCTCTAGAACCTCCCAGGTGGTAATAGCAGATATTCATTACCCTAAACCAGGGTTTAGGATATTCTCAATCTCAGCACGATTGACATTTTGGCCTGATAACTTCTTGGCTGTTGGGGTCTGTCCTTTGCATCATAAGATATTACCATCATCCCTTTCCTCTACCTGCTGATGCTAGTTATACATCTTCCTGTGACAAATGAAAATATCTCAGACGTTGCCCAATCTCCCTTGGGGAAAAAATTGCCCCCAGTTGAGAATAAAATGTAAAAGTATGTTTAATTTTAACAATACTGCTATCCTTTCCTTTGAAAATTTTTCACTATTACTTGAAATCTTTGTGTTCCTTTTCTGATATTAAAACAATTATACCCTCAAATTGGAATGTTTCATTTTTCTTTTAGTAATGAAGAAATACATGCCTTGTGTTACATGTGATGTTTAGGAATTTGTATTCTATGTACATTTAAATGGAGTTAAAATGTCAGTGTAACTGATAAAAATTGAATTAAATGGAGTGGAAAAAAAAACAAACGTTAGGTTCATTTGGGAATGCGAACTCAATTTCCTCCATGTTGAACCATGTGCTATGTTATATCATTTAATATTTGTAATAACCTCGTATTTTAGTTACTTATCTCATTTTGCACATGAAAGAGTCAAGACCGAGGGAGTTTAAATAGGTTGTTCAATGTCACACACTAGTAAGGTTTTTGAGAATTTCAATGTTTTAAGTTGGGGTATAATTTACAGCAAATGCCCTTATCTTAAGTGTACAGCTCAGTCATTTTTATCTAGGTATACACTTTTATGATCACCACTCAGATCAAATATGAGATAATTCCAGCACCGAGGAAAGCTCTGTCGTGCCCTTAGCCTCTCGGTATATATTCTTCACGGGAATAAATATTCTTACTTCTGTTAACATAGATTAGATTTTTAAGTTCTTGGACTACAGGTAAATGAAAGCATGTAGTAGGCACTGTGTATTTTCTGTCTTATTGTACTCATTAGTATACCTGTGAAATATAGTCATGTTGTTCTATGCTCCAGTATATTACTGAAGTATATTCCATTGTATGAATATACCACAATTTGCCATTCTACCACTGATTGATGGTTGAATTATTTTCAGTTTGGAGCTATTGCGAGTAAATCTGGTATAAACATTCTTGTACTCTGTACATCTTGTATTTTCATGGATATAATCAATCATTTTGTTGGGTATTATATATGCAAGACTGGAATGGCTGGTCTGTAGGTTATGCTAATGTTTAGTTTTACTAGACAAATGCTTATGCCTACTCATCTCACATCAGAAATATATGAGAGTTCTCATTGTTCTACATCCTTGATCCTGCCAGTCTTCTGAATGTTAGCTATTAAGGTAGGATTAATTGGTATTTCATTATTTTTAATTTCCGTTTGTCTGATGAATAATTATGTTTAACAACTTTTCATATGTTAATGGATATTTTGATATTCTCCTTTGTAAAGCATTTATTGAAGTGTTTTGCCCATTTTTAATTGGTTTCTCTCTCTTTTTATTATTGATCTGAAATAGTTCTATATTTTGATGGATATTCGTCTTTTAAATATATTGCAAATATAGTATCCCATCTGAAGCCTGACTTTTCACTTACTTTATGGTATTTTTATGAATGCAAGTTTTTAATTTTAAAGTCCTATTATCTAATTTTTCTTTTATGCTAAGTGGTTTTTGAGTTCCTTTTAGTAAATCTCTCTATTTTAATCATGAATCTATTTTCCTACATTTTCTTTAAGAAGCTGTAAAATTTTAGCTGTTACTTTCAGAGACATGATCCATCTCGGGTTAAATTTTGTAAATTTTCTAAATAATTTCCTAAGTGATCCAACACCATTCATTGGAAAAATTATCCTTTCTGAACTGCCGTGAAATTATAAAATCACGTTAAATTGTGTGAGTGGATCTTTTTCTGGACCCTCTATTCTAGCCCTAGGTCTATTTGTGACTACCAAATATGCTTAAATTCTGGCTCTTTATGGAAAGCATTATTATTTTATTATCTGGTAGTTTAAGACCTCTAGCTTTGAACTTAAGGATATCTATGGCTATTCTTGCTTCTTTGTATTTCTATATGAATTTTAGAATATGAATGTTAATTTATTCAAGTCCTTGTTGTAACTCGAATGCCATTGCGTTGACTCTATATATAAATTTGGAAGAATTGACATATAACAAGTTTTCTGATCTACGAACACTACATACTCTCTCCATTGATTTAAGTGTTTTTTAGTCTCTCTCAAGAACATTTTTCAGTTTACAGTGCTTTACTCTTGCACATGCTTTAGCTGATTTTTTCTAGATATTTTTTTTTTAAATACTATCATAAATTGTTTTGTATTTCATTCCCCCTGTCTTTCTAGTATATAGAAATACAATTGATGATTTTTGTACTACTTTGTTCCCAGGAACTCCATTAAGTTGACTTGCATTATTACATCAGCTAGGGGCTTCTGTACTATGTTGGACTGTAACAGTGATAGTGCTCATCCATGTTTTACACTCAGCCGTAAGGGAAAAGCTTCTCCAGCTTCATCATTAGCTATGACGTTATCTGTAGTTTTTACAGCTTGTTCATTAGTAGATAGAGGACATGCCCTTCTATTCCTGTTTGGCTGAGAATTCAATCAA
>JABWHU010000002.1:5051239-5064770 GCA_014189135.1 Dicerorhinus sumatrensis harrissoni
AAGAGCACAGTGGACTAAAACATTTAAAATGTTTAAGGAAATAACAACAATAACAAACTAGAATTCTATATCCAGTGAAAGTAATCTTGGAAAAATAAGGAAAAATAAAGAGTTTCTTAGACCAGCAAATCTGATCTGCCTGAAAGAAACATTAGTTCTTCAGAAAGAAGAAAAGTTATATAGGTCAGAATCTCAGATCTACAGCAGGAAAGGAAGAACATCAGAAAGGAAAGATGACAGTAAAATAAAATGTTTTAGTTTCCTTAATCTTTTCCCATTGTTGTGTAACCAATCTCCAGAACTCTTTTTATCTTACAAAACTGAAACTCTATGTCTGTGAAAAAATATCTCCCTAATCCCCCCTCCCCTCACCATTCTACTTTCTGTCACTATGAATTTGACTATTCTAGGTACCTCACATAAGTAGAACCACACAGTATTTGTCTTTTTGTAATGGCTATTTCAATTAGTATGATGTCCTTACGGTTAATCCATATTATAGCATGTGTCAGAATTTCCTTTCTTTTTTAAGTCTGAACTATATTCCAATGTATATGTATACCATATTTTGGTTATCCATTCATCTGTAGATGGACATTTGAGTTGCTTCCACCTTTTGGCTATTGTGGATCATGCTGCTATGGGCAGAGAGTGTACAAATATCTCTTTAAGAACTTGCTTTCAATTCTTTTAGATATGTACCCAGAAGTAGGATTGCTGGATCCTATGATAATTCTATTTTTAATTTTTTGAGGAATAGCCATACTGGTGGTTGTACCATTTTTCATTCCCACCAAGAGTGCACAAGGGTTCCACTCTCGCTACATTTTTGTCAACACTTTTTATTTTATGTTCTTTTGATAGTAGCCATCTTAATGAGTGTGAAGTAATATCTCATTGTAGTGTTGGTTTACCTTTCCCTAATAACTAGTGATGTTGAGCATCTTTTCATATGCTTGTTGGACATGATATCTTCTTTATAGAAATATCTATTCAAGTCCTTTGGCCATTTTTTAATTGGGTTTTTGTTTTTTGTTGTTGTGTTGTAGGAGTTCATATATTTTGGATATTAACCCTGTATCAGATATATAATTTGCAATTATTTTCTCCCATTTTATAGGTTGCCTTTAACTAGGTTGAGTGTGTCCTTTTATGCAAATGTTTCTTATTCTTAATTAATTTAAAATGTATTTGTTTGAAATAATAGCAATAATGTGTTGTGTGATTATAGCATATGGATAAGTGAAAAGAATAACAACAATGTCTTAAGGGATGAGAGAAGGGAATTGGGAATACTCTTATAAAGGACTTGCATTGCATGTTAAGCAGTATAGTGTCATTTGTAAGTGGACTTAAATTAGTTGTAAATGTGTACTAGAAACACTCAGGCAAGCACTACTAAATGTCTTTTAAAGAAATATAATTGGTATGCCAAGAAATTAGAGAATATAGTCATATAAAAAGTTCTATTAATACCACAGAAGGCAAAAGAAAGTATTGAAAAGGAACAAAGAAAAAATGCAACAACTGGAAAACGTTACAAATATTGTAGGTATTAATTCAACTATAACAAATAACCACTTTCAATCTAATAATTGCAAATACACCAATTAAAAGACAGAGATCTTTAGAGTTGATAACAGAAAAACAAGACCCAGCAATATGTTGTCTACAAGAAATATGCTTTAAATATAAAGACAAAGAAAAAGAAAGATGGAGTAGATATATTAATTTCAGGAAAACAGACTTCACAACAAGGAAAACTCGAAGGAATGAAGACAGGCATTACATAATGATAAAAGAGTACATTTTCCAAGATAGAACAATTTAAATGTGTATGCACCCAAAATCAAAGCATCGAATTATGTGAGGCAAAAGCCAATAGAACTGAAAGGAGAAGTAGATAAATTCACTGTCATAGTTGGAGATTTTCAACATCTGTACTTCGGCAACTGATAGGTCAAGCAAGTAGAAAGTCTGTAAAGAGATAGTTGACCTAAACAGCACTGTAAATCAACTAGATCCAATACACATATAGAATGTGTCCAACAACAGCAGAATTACAAAATTCACCTTCTTCTCACATAACTTACATGGAACAATTACCAAGATAATCCACATTCTCGGCCATAAAACATACCCTTATAGAAGTACAAAGAGAGTGATGTCAGCAAGATAGTCAAATAGGATGTCTCTTGCACATATTTCCTCCTCAATAACAATAATGTGGCATCCATCCACAGATTAAAGTTCTATTGTGAGATTCAGGTAGAAGATTGTAAGACAGTTCAGTCCAAGACCAAGGAGAGCCATTTCAAGAAGGCAGGCTCAAACCTAGGTGGCAGACTCACCAACTATGATCTCCGCTACAGACTTGGAAACAGCTCTGTACTCCAAAGACTTGGTTGCATCCCAGTTTAATGTTGGTTCTGTCACAAGAACATACACAAAGGAACCTGAGAAGACTCAAACCCACCCGTGCATCGGGTAATGGAATACTGACTTGGGCAATCAGAACTGATCCACCTCCATGGATGACAGAGCATTTGTGGAAGTCCAGGATTCCAGTGGACAAGGTCTAGCTGACCATTGGAGAAAAAAAAATCTGGAATGGATGCACTGAATAG
The DNA here is from genome assembly GCA_014189135.1 of Dicerorhinus sumatrensis harrissoni. Taxonomy (NCBI): domain Eukaryota; kingdom Metazoa; phylum Chordata; class Mammalia; order Perissodactyla; family Rhinocerotidae; genus Dicerorhinus; species Dicerorhinus sumatrensis. The sequence goes on from JABWHU010000002.1 coordinate 5,053,867, forward strand.
GATGAAAGGAAGAGTTTGACTTTACCTATGTCACCTCTTTCCCCAAGTGGCTCAGCTCAGTGCCAAAAGAACCCTTCTCAACCTGTGATTTCTTCCATGGGGGAAAGTGAGATCATGTTAGTGACTACCCAGCTTCCTTAGCATCACAGGACACTTCCACAGAGACTCAATTCTTTCTAATCTCATTGAGAATACAGAGGCATGATGCATGACTGGGGTGAGGGGGTACAGGGATCAGCTGGAAGAGGTAGGATAGAGCTTTTGGAGGGCATTAAAAGGTTGTGAGTCATACTAACCAAGTCATGGACTCCATCAGAAAGCCTTCCCACAAGCTACTCCAGATGCCTCACCTGCTGATCCCCTCAAATGGCCCATGGCATCCCTGACACTCTGTATTCCTCAGTCACACACACACCACTCCCTCTGAGTGACTCCCTGTGTAAACTTCTGATGGAGTGAAAATTTACAGACAGCTCGTGAGCACACACAGACAGCTGGACTCACTCTGAAGGCCCGGGAGAAACCACAAACTTGAACATTCAGCACCACCCTAAGGAAAGCTAAAAGGAGACTGTCATCATCCAGATCAGCTTGGCAGGATTGAGAGAAGGCATGAAAGCTTGAGAATTCTTCCACAAGAGGGAGCAAGAAGTTTGGAGCATGCAGATCTGTGGAAAAGGTCTGAGAAAGCCTCAGAATCTCTAGGGGGACTGACAGAAGGTACATCCCAAAATCAGTCAGTAAATACTGGGGGAGATGAATCCTAATTCAAATGTGAAGACAGCATTGCAAGACTTTAAGGAACATGAAAAATCAAAGAAACATGACACTACCAAAGAGACACAATGATTTTTCAGTAACTAAGTCCAAAAACATGGAGATCTGTGATTTAGCCAATAAAAAATTCAAAAGAGCTGTTTTAAGGATGCTCAGTGAGCTACAAGAAAACTCAGACAGACAATTTAACAAAGTCAGGAAAACAGTACACAAACTAAATTAGAAGTTTAACAGAGAGATAGAAATTATAAAAGAGAACCAAACAGAAATTTTGGAGCAAAAGAATACAATGAATGAAATGAACAGTGCTATAGAGACCATCAGCAGCAGAATGGACCAAGTAGAAGACAGAATTTGTGAAATAGAAGGCAGGGTCTTTGAAACTACCCAGTCAGAGAAGAACAAAGAAAAAATAATTAAAAAGAGTGAAGAAAGTCTACATGAACTATAAGATGCCATTAAGAGAAACAATTGAGGAATTATTGCATTCCCAGAAGAAGAGAGGAAGAAAGGGGCAGAAAACTTGTTTAAAAAATTAATGGCTGAAAACTTCCAAAATTTAGGGAGAGATTTGGACATTCAAGTTCATGAAGCTAATAGGTCACCTCAAAATTTCAATCCAAAATGATCTTCTTCCAGACACATTATAATGAAACTATCTAAATTCAAAGACAAGGAGAGACTTTTAAAAGCAAAAAGAGAAAAATAAAATATCTCATACAAAGGAATCCCCGAAATCTATCAGCAGATTTTGCAGCAGAAACCCTGGAGGCCAGAAGAGAATGGAATGAGATATTCAAAGTGCTGGAAAAAAAAAAAAAAACACCAAGTGGGGCCAGCCCAGTGGCAAAGCAGTTGAGTGTGTGTGCTCTGCTGCAGTGGCCCAGGGTTCATGGTTTCGGATCCTGGGCATGAACCGACACACCGCTTGTCAAGCCATGCTGTGGTGCAGGCCCATATAAAGTAGAGGAAGATGAGCATGGACCAATGTTCCTCAACAAAAAGAGGAGGATTGACAATGGATGTTAGCTCAGGGCTTTTTGTGTTCCTCACAAAAAAAAAAAAAAGAAACACCAAGCAAGAATACTTTATCTGTCAAAGTTTTCTTCAGAAATGAAGATAAAATACTTTCCCAATGAACAAAATTTGAGGAAGTTCATTGTCATTAGATCTACCATATAAGAAATGGTGAAAGGAAAACTTTCAAGCTGAAATGAAAGGACACTAAGTAGTAACATGAAAACTTATGACAATATACAACACACTGATAAATGTAGTATATAGTCAAATTCAGAATACTCTAGTACTCTTACGTGGTGGTGTGTTAACCACTTAAATCTAGTATAAAGGTTAAAGTATTCCACATATTAATGATAAATTTAGATACAATAATTTGTTAATGGTAACACAATATAAAAAGAAGTCAATTGTGACATCCAAAACATAAAAGATGTGGAGGAGAGTTAAAGGGTAGAATTTTTGTATGTGATTAGAGTTATCAGTGTAAAATAGACTATTATATCTGTAAGATGTTTTATATAAGCCTTAGACTATCTACAGAGCAAAAACCTACAATAGATACACAAAAGATAAAGAGAAGCAAATCAAAGCTTCTCACTATAGAAAATTATCAATTCACAAAGGAAGACAGCAAGATAAAGAATAAAAGAATAAGGAAACTACAAAACAGACAGAAAACAATTAATAAAGTGGCATTAATAAGTCCTTACTTATCTTTAAGTACTTTAAATGTAAATGGATTAAATCTCCAATCAAAAGGCATAGAGTAGTTAAATTAATAGGAAAAAAAAGCAAGAATCAAATATATGCTACCCACAATAGACTCACTTCAGCTTTAGGGACACACAGAAGCTCAAAGTGAAGGGATGGAAAAAGATATTCCATGCAAATGGAAACCAAAAGAAGGTCTGGGTAGCTATACTTATGTCAGACACAAGAGACTTTGAGCCAAAAATTGTAAAAAGAGACAAAGAAGGTCATTATAAAATAATAAAGGGTTCAATTCATCAAGAGGATATAACATTTGTAAATATTTATGCACTCAGTATTGGAGCACCTAAATAGATAACAGAAATATCAATAGATATGAAGTGAGAAATAGACAACAATGCAGTAATGGTAGGAGACTTGAATATCCCACTTTAAACAATGAACAAATCATCCTGACATAAAATCAATAAGGAATCATTGGACTTGTATTATACTTGAAACCAAATGGACCTAAAAGACATATATAGAACCTTCCATCCAACAGTAGTAGATTATGCATTCTTCTCAAGTGCACGTGGAGCACTTTGCCAGATAAAGCATATGTTAGCTCCCCAAACAAGTCTTAGCAAATTTAAGATTGAAATCATATCAAGTATCTTTTCCTACCACAGTGGTTTGTAACTAGAACTCAATAATGGAGGAAATCTAGAAAATTCACAAATATGTGGAAATTAAACAACATACTCCTGGACAACTAATGAGCCAAAGAAAAAAGAATCAGAAGGCAAATCAAAACATATTTTGAGACTAATGAAAATGGGAAACAGAACATACCAAAACTTATGGGATCCAGCAAAAGTAGTTCTAAGAAAGAAGTTTATAATGATGAATGCCTACATTAAGAAAAAACAAAGATCTCAAATAAACCATCTAACATTATACCTCAAGGAACTAAAAAAAGCACCAACTAAACCCAAAGTTAGCAGAAGGAGGGAAATAACAAAGATCAGAATGAAATAGAAACCAGAAGAAAAATACAAAATGTCAACCAAACTAAGAGCTGGTCTTTGAAAATATAAACAAAATTGACAAAACTTTAGCTAGACTTGCTAGGAAAAAAAGGGAGAGGACATTACATAAAATCAGAAATGATTCTATGTAGAAAATCCCAAATAATCAAGAAGGACAAAAAAGTTTTGGAACCAAAACTGAGTACAGCAAGATCACAGGATACAAGGTTAATATACAACTGTTAATTATTTTCCTAAATGTCATCAATAAACAGTTTGAATTTGAAATTAATGAAAAGTATGATTTGCAATAGCATCAAAAAGTGAAAGTTGCCCTTCAATGGGATAATGATTAAACAAACAGTGGTGTGTCCATACAATGGAATATTATTCAGTAATAAAAAGAAATGAGCTATCTGGCCACAAAAAGACATTGTGGAAGCTTAAATACATATTGCTAAGTGGAAGAAGCAATATGAAAAGGCTAAGTACTGGAGTAATTTGAGCATAATAATAATAAAATTAATATTGGATTGTAACCTCAAGTATAAAATAAATATCTCTGTGTCAATAACTGTTATAAATTAAGGATTAAATAAATAAATGTGGGAAAAGTGACAACTCTTCCATGCAGAAATATTCCAAATAATTTATGTATATTTTCTGCCCTCAAATATGTGGACCAGAACTCCCCACTTCATAAATTTCAGTAGTTCATAGTAACCTCCTTCCCAAGATGACAGTATGGAAAGTAGAAGGCAGGAGGAGAGTATCTTTGCAGTGGAAAAACCTGACAAACACTACCTTAGTCAGGTGATCAACGTCAACTGTGATAAGTCATGTTGATGTTATGTATCATTGATGTGATGTGATGTTAATGGCAGAATATTAACAACTGAAGAACCTAGGAAAGCAGTAGGTAAGAAAGTAAAGAAGAGGTTGTTCCATGAGGCTGGTCAAGCAAAGAGGATGCCAGACATTTACTGTACACAGGTTCATGCTTTGTGGAACTATTCTAGACTATTTTTACTTATCTTTAAAACCATGATGAAATACAGAAAAATTTATTCTAATTCACAGGGAAATAAATTGTTTTAGGTATGTCCTATAATTATATATAACTTTATATTTATCATGTAGGGACATATTTGTGATGTCTACAGTTTAAGCAATTACAGTATTATTTTTTAACTTATTTACTAAGACACCCATCACTGCAATTGTATGGACAATAATCCCTGTTACTAACTTTGCATGAAAATCTTTGCTTTCCATTTCTTTTATTTTCAGGAATTCAACCAGTTGATTTCTATAAGCATTTAATTTAATAAAAGGTAGTATCGATTTAGGTGCTGTCACATTAATAAGACTTTTTCAAATAGTACTTACATACTGAAAATAAATGTAGTATCCTATATTATGTGAAATGCATAATCATACACATACGGGACACACATTAGTGGTTTTCATAACAAAATATCACGAGTCTTATTCATTTCCTTTGCTCACATGGTTCACTTGCTTGGAAAATATTTATTCTGCCACTTCAGTTTCATATATTTCATCCATCCAACAAGGTTTTGTTAAATTTGATTTCCTCATGTGAAGAAAACCCCCACTACTACAAGCCATAGGAATAGCTTGATTCCTTTAGCCCCTTCAGCAAGCATATCAGATAGGTACTGTATAATAAGTACTATTATTACCCAATGGGGCAGTATGAAAAAAACAGTCATTAATATATTTTAATATTTTAAATTAAATTATTTTAAATTAAAATAATTTAATATTTTTAAATGATGCTGTTCATCAGGTAATGCTTTTGTTTTTTAACATTTTTAAATGGGTATCCAAGAGATTTAAATTCTGATCTGAATTCTTCCACAAGCAAACTAGCTACTTTTAAGCATATCCTTTAGCTTTACTATGCCTAAGATTTTACTTGTATAAAGTGGGGGTATAAGATCGATGATGAGTCAGGGCCTTTCCAGGTTTGAAATTTTAGGACAGTTTACAAAGCAAACATCAAAAGGATATGACATTTGCAGATTAGATTAAATCCAGATACTATATAGGTATGGAAATCATGATCTCTGTTCCACTCTTGGCTGTATGTCTGCATTTATAGTTAAACTTGTCAGTTTTATAATCTGCTATTCTTACGTGATAGCTGCTGAATGCCAAAATTTTGAATATGAGAAAAAATGTCTCAAATGTCAGCAGAAGATACAGATTATACAGATAGAATTCTAGTACAATAAGCTTATATTTACAACAAAATATCTTCAGTGATATTTAATGAAATTTAAAGACAGCCTTTTTCCAATGTACCTTTGGGTTTACACCATTCAGGAAAAAACAAAATGAAACAGAGAGTCAAAATTTAGAAGGCAAGGTTGCACAGTGGTCTCCATTACTCTACTCCTCTGCAAGTCTCTTATATCTGCCCTCACAGAACCCAGCTGTCCTGTCAGATCTGTGACATCTAGGAATGAGATCTCCAAAGGCTTGAGACTTTTAATCTGATTAATTTAATTTATCACACTTAACACTCTCCCATCCTACTCCACTCCATCCCTTAGAATATTGTTTATAAATGTGGCACAGAGTTGTCTTCTTGACATTATGATGTGACAACTTACTGGCAGCTAAGACATTGCCCAATACTTCACAAGTTAAACATTCTTACTGTAAGTGATCATTTGGCCCATAAAGCCATCAAATGAAAAACAAGCTTAGGATGAAATTATGTGACAGTACTTATACTTGGTTATACTGTAATTGTCTTAGTTTGGGCTGACATAACGAATGTCATTGACAGGGTGGCTTAAACAACAGACATTTCTGTCCCACAGTTCTGAAGTATGGGAGTCTGAGATTAGAATTCCAGCATGCTCTGGTTCTGGTAAGGGCCCTATTCCCGGTTTCTTCACATGGTGGAGAGAAAGACAGAAAGGAAGTAAGCTCTCTCCTGTCTCTTTTTTTTTTTTTTTTTTTTTTGTCAGGAGATCAGCCCTATGCTAACCTCTGCTAATCCTCCTCTTTTTTTGCTGAGGAAGACTGGCCCTAGGCTAACATCTGTGCCCATCTTCCTCCACTTTATATGGGACACCGCCACAGCATGGCTTGCTGTGGTGGTGAGTTCACTGGATCCGAACCGGTGAACCCCAAGCCGCTGCAGTGGAGTGCAAGCACTTAACTGCTTGTGCCACTGGGCCGGCCCCTCCTGTCTCTTCTTATAAGGGCACTAACCCCATCATAGGGGCTCCGTCCTCCTGACCTAATAAATTCCCCAATGTCCCATTTCCAAATACCATTGCATGGGGAATTAGGGATTCAGCATATGAATTTTAGGGGACACAGACATTCAGTGATCATCTGGATAACCTGTAACTATGGTTAAACAAAAATACAAATTTTGAAATTATTATATAGGACTGTAGTTTGGTAAACAGTGACTGATAGAAATACATGTAAATATAATTCTTACCCTAGGTCACTAAACATAATTTGAGAAATTAAATGTTTTATAAAGAATATTTATCATTGCATTTTTCTTTTGCAGTAGTCATTGGGACTTTTCATCAATATCTAGTTCTTTCCTTCTGTCTGGCACATGGAAGACTGAATTTCCTAGACCTCTTGTGTTTGGTGAGACACATGACAATAGTTCTGGTGTGTCTCATGACAAACATGCTGTTTTATATGTAGGTCAGAACACTCCAAAGCTCTCTATTGTTTCTCTGCTGGCCTCCTGGGGCCTGCCTGACCTTATTCATTTATCCAATATTAACTGAGTGCCAACTAATCATTCATTTAGTCAAATTTTATCTATCTGTCTATGTATCTATCTATCTATCTATACATTCACACACTCATACACACATCATTCCCGCTAAGACTGTGCAAATACTGTGTTGTAAAATCTCTGTTCTCTGTCCTTAAGGAGTTATATTCTAGAAACAGCAACAAGTGTAAGCCTTCACACAATGATTATGATGAATTACAAAGGATGCAATGATGGAAAATAACATGGTGACCTTAGTCGATAATTCTGTATTGTATACTTGAAATTTACTAAGAGAGCAGAATTTAAGTGTTCTTACTAAAAATTTTAAAATGTAAATAAGTGAGGTGATGCATGCATTAATTAACTTGATGGTGGGAATCCTTTTATACTGTAAGCATATATCAAATCATCATATTTAGACTTTAAATATATTGCTATTTTGTCAATTATACCTCAATAAAACTTAAAGAAATGAAGCCATGTCAAGAGTTTATAGGTTTATATTAGAAGAAAAAAAGAAAAATAGGATATTTAATCAACCTTAATGGAGGAAATCTGTACATTCCTTAGATGCAACCTAATATAATTTCAAAATGATATTTGTGTGCTTTTAATAAAATTAGCTTTCTATGTGAAAAAATAATTTTATGAATAACAATTGTAGTCTGGCTACTAATTTAATATTTATGTGCTATGATCTGGATTTTATAGTTCCAGTCTGAAACTGTTTTCTTTTTTCTAATTTGAGATAGTCTATTGTTTTTAACAGCGACATTTCATTTTTGTACCTAAAGGTAGAATGAAAAGGAAATCCATCCCTTCAAATTCAACTCCGAAACAAACATTTGTAATTGTAATTTCAAGAATTTTTTTTTTAGCCTATTGCTCTGGCTAGAAATTCCAGTACTTTTAAATAAAAGTAGTGTGAGTGGGCATCCTTTTCTTGTTCCTGACCTTAGAGGAAATGTTTTCAACTTTTTCCATTGATTATGTTAGCTGTGGGCCTGTAACACATGACTTTTGCTATGTTGAGTTATGTTCCTTTTATACTCAGTTTGCTGAGATCTCTTGACATGAAAGAATGTTGATTTTTGTCAAATGCTTTTTCTGCTTCTGTTGAGATAATCATATAATTATTGTCCTTCAGTTTTTTTTAATGCAATGCATCACATGCATTGATTTGCGTATGTTGAACTATCCTTGCATTCCAGGAATAAATTCCAATGATCATGGTATATGATCCTTTTAACGTATTTTTGAATTTGGTCTGATTATATTTTTTGAGGAATTTTGCATCTATGTTCATTAGGGATAGTGGCCTGTGTTTTTCTTTTCTTGTAGTGTCCTTGTCTAGTTTTGATATCAGGGTAATAGTGGCCTCATAAAATTAGTTTGAGAATGTTCTATTCCATTTTTAGGAAGAGTTTCAGAAGGATTAGTATTAATTCTTCTTTAAATGTTGGATAGAATTTACCAGTGAACCCCTCTGATCCTGGACTTTTCTTCATTGGAAGGTTTTTGATTACTGATTCAGTCCCCATGATAGTAATTGGTCTGTTCTATTTCTTTATGATTTAATCTTGGTAGGTTATATGTTTCTAGGAATTTATCCATTTCTTCTAGGCTGTCTGATTTGTTGGGATATAATTTTTCATGACATTTTCTTATGATCGTTAGTATTTCTTTGATATCATTTGTAATGTCTCCTCCTTCCTTTCTCATTTTATTTATTTGGGTCTTCTCTCTTTTTATCTTAGTTTGTCCAGTGAAATTTCAATTTTATCTTTTTTTTTAGAAAAATCTTATTTTCATTGATCTTTTCTATTCTTTTTAGTCTCAGTTTACTTATTTCTGCTCTGATCTTTATTTCCTTCCTTCTAATAGCTTTGGATTCCTTTTTTTCTTCCTTTCTAGTTTCTTCAAATCAAAGTTAGATTGTTTATTTGAGATCTTTCATTTTTTTTTAATGTAAGTATTTATCACTAGAAACTTTCTTAGAACTGCTTTTACAGCATCCCATAAGTTTTGATGTTCTATGTTTCCATTTCGTTTATCTCAAGATATTTTTCTATTTCCCTTTTATTTCTTCTTTGACCCATTGGTTGTTCAGGAACAGGTTTAAATTCTACATATTTGTGCATTTTCTGATGTTCTTCTTGTAATTGATTTCTAGTAAAAAATTCATTGTGGTCAGAAAAGATAATTGGTATAATATCAATCTTCTTAAAATTATTAAGACTTGTTTGTGACCTAACAAGTCTGGAGAATGATCCAAGGATGCTTAAGAAGAATGCATATGCTGCTGCTGTTGGATGGAATATTCTGTATACGTCTGTTAGGTCCATTTGGTCTAAAGTATAATTCAAGTACAATGTTTCCGCTTGGATATTGTTTCTGGATGATTTATCCATTTTGAAAGTGTGATATTGAAGTCCTCTAGTATTATTGTGTTGCTCTCTTTTTCTGCCTTCATATCTGTTAATATTTGCTTTATCTATTTAGGTGTTCTGATGTTGGGTGCATAAATATTTATAAATGTTATATTTTCTTGTTGGATTGACACTTTTATCATCATATAATGACCTTGTTTGTCTCTTGTTATAGTTTTGACTATGGTTCTAGATGTGCATTTCAAACTCTTTGTTCTTCAGGGAGAAGCTGAGAGTTAAGGCTTCCTTCTGATTGTATGGTGCTATGTGGGGTATGGAGTTTATGGTGAGAGTCTCTCGGAATTTTCTACCAGTTTTGATGTGGGTATCTTCTTCTTTTCCTGATGTGTAGGAGTCACTCAGCTAGTTTCTCACAGAGGAAATTTCTCCCTGTGTAACTATATATACTATAATTATATGCTGAATCATAATGTAATATAAAATACAGTTTCTCAATCTATTTTTTTTTTTACTAATACAGGAAAATGGCCCATTTTTATTCAACATAAAGTTTCATGTTTTCATCAAGACAAATACACGAATACTTAATTTTTCAGCAGAAACTCTTACTGTATACATGTAAGCAATTATAAATCTATTGGAGTTGGTTTACCTTGTCGATTATTCCTTGTTTCTGAATTGTCCTTTCAGCATTTCCATGAACAATTTCGAATCCTGCATCCTTATCCTACCATTTTAAATTCTAGGTCATTGACAAAAGTCCACATGACTTGTCCAGTTGTGTGCTAGTGGGTCCTTTGTAGGGTGTCTTTCCGGGTACATTTTCCAATGTGAACTCAAGCTGATGGCCTTGTGACACTGACGTAAATACTGGTGTCTCCACATATCATGGGGCCAATGGTGTGTGGTCCTTTACAGAGTCATAGATAACCTAATACTTTTCATTCAATTAGTGTAAACAATGCTATGCAAAGTAGATTGAGGACAATTAATAAAAGAAGATTGATTATGAACATGCTGTTAGGGAGAAAAATTGAACCTCTGGCTATAAAGGTTTATGTTTATGCAATTAATCAGCCACCCTAACAAACCCCGTTCATAGGCAGGGTTATATACATATAAATATTAGATTAAGATTATATCATCCATTAGTTTGAATGTGCTTTTGTAAAGTATGCCTTGTTTCTCTTGCCCTTTCATACTGGG
>JABWHU010000002.1:5064870-5122272 GCA_014189135.1 Dicerorhinus sumatrensis harrissoni
TTTTCCACGAGTAGTTGTAAATTGGCTGTGTCTGCGGGAGGAGGTGAGTTCCGAGTCTGCTTACGCCGCCTTCTTGACTCGGTCTCCTCAATCTATTTTTAGATATTCTTATTAGAGAATTTCAAAGAAAATATTTCATAGAATCAGAATAACCTCCAAGAAGGTTTTATTGCTCTTTCAAAATAAAATATCAGTCATTGTCGCTCATAGATTATTGTAAACTATTTTATGCAATTGGTGCTTTCCTTGTGCAGAAACTTCAAAAGATAAATATTAACTATCTAAAAAGAAAACGTCAAGGATGCAATGATCTACCTAAGTTTTAGGAGAAAATCTAAAATGCAGTTACCTGAATGACACGGGATCCATTTATTAAGAGTTCCTTAATTTTGGACTGATGAAACTGAAACTCAACATGAAAAAAGAGACTTGCCATATTGATCATGTGATTATGTTCTCAAACTCTCTGTGTTTAGACTTTACCACTCTCTGTATTTAGACTTTACCAGAAGAATATCAGACTTTCCAATTCCCCAAAACACTGAGAACCAAATATTGGGTTGTTTATACATTTTGTTTTACACACTTTTAAGGACAGTTACTAAGTTAGGAATTTTTAGTTTAATTTGGCCTTTCTTCATTGCAAAGTAAACTAGTCATTAACTTTACCTATTATTTTATCATTTAAATTTAGACTAGTTAAAATAAAATCTTGAACTTTATGCATAATTTGTTAGCTCATGTCCTTCATAGAAGAGAGAATTTTAACCAAAGGGAATAGTTATCAGAGAATTTATAACCACTTCCTCTCTCTTGGGAATGCCTGAAGCAGGCAGTTTTGAACTAGAGCAGACTCTCTTGTGTGTCGACTGGGAAGACCCTGGGCTAACTCGTATTACACATATAGTTGGGCTTTCTCTGTTACTTGGAAACCAAAATATGTCCCACCTTGATAAAGTGGACTCAGGAGGCTGCAGCTAACAGTTGTGGGAGAGGAAGTTCAGACAGAATGCCTTGGCTGTGACTTCTTGTTTTTTTTCATCCCTAATAACTACTAACGCTTGATGTTGGGTAAAACTTGTGATATCTTGGAGTATGTGGCAATGCTTTACAGAGAGGTGGAATCCTAGGGCATTAAGAGTGAAGGAACAGGATAATCAGGATGTGCTAACTGCTACTACAAACAACTCCCCAAAATCTTAACACAATAAAAGTGTATTTTGCAAATGCATTGGAGGTTAGTTGTGGGAAGGCACTGTACTCCACACAGTCATTCAGGAGCTCAGGATCCTTGTCTCTCATGTCCCCACTTTCTTTTATGGTCTTTGAATATTCCTTATTTAGCTGGTAGATGGGAATGTAAAAGCGTGTAGGATTACCAAAAAGGTTTTAGGAGCCAGGACTGGAAGGTGTATATATAAATTCTATCCACATTACATATGTAAAATCTATGGATATAACTCATTTATGTGGCCTCACATATGTGCAATAGAGGTTGAGGAGAGAGGAAATGCAATATGATAGCAGTTGGTTCTATATTACAATTAGCAAAAGGAATCAGCTAATAACTACTCTACTTTGTTCATGATTATTTTTAATTCTTAAGTAAAGTTTAACATAGATCAATGAAACAGAATAAAAAACTCAGAAATGCCCATAAACAAATATGCCCAGCTCACTTTTGACCAAGAGGTGAAACAATTTTATTGAAGGATAGCCTTTCAAAATATAGTGCTGGGTCAACTGCACATACACAGGCAAAAATTAAACCTCAACCTCAACCTCACATTTCACACAAATATTAACTCAAAAGGGATCATAGACTTAAGTCAAACTAAAGGAATATTAGGGAAAAGAAAAGAAAATCTTCAGGATATAAGGTTAGGCAAAGAGTTCTTAGACTCAACACCAAAACAATAAGCTACAAAAGGAAAAACAATGGGTAAACAGCACCTCATCATGATTTAAAACTTTTGCTCTGAGAAATACCCTGTTAAGAGGAAGAAAAAACAACCTAAAGGTAGGGAGAAAATATTTGCAAACCACATACATGGCATCTTTCTTTTTTGGTGAGGAAGATTGGTCCTGAGCTAACATCTGTTGCCAATCCTCCTCTTTTTGCTGAGGATGATTGGCTCTGAGCTAACATCCATGCCCATTCTCCTCTATTTTTTTGTGTGTGGGATGCTGCCACAGCATGGCTTGATGAGTGCTGCATAGGTCTGAATCTGGGATTTGAACCTGCCAACCCTGGGCCACCAAAGTGAAGCAAGTGAACTTAACCACCATGCCACTGGGCCCGCCCCATCACTGCATGTTTTCTGTAGAGGATAATGTGATAAAATTGAAAACAATCATTGCAGTAGGCTGGAGACTGTCAGGACTGTGATTAAAATATTAAAATAAAATCTATGTGACTGAGAACCTTGCTAATATTCTTACTAAAATCCTAAAATAAATTATGTTTCACGTGAAGTTCTAAAGACTCTGAGTGGATTAGTTTAAAATTAACTTATACACCATCTATAATGATCTAGTAGGTGTTAATAATAACAATAGCCAATAGTTACACAGCACTTAACCGTGTGTCAGGCACAGTCCTGAGCACTTTACATCCATTAGCTTATGTAGTTTCCATAACAAACTTTCGTTGGTATCATTGGAGGAATAGAGTTTACTTGTCCTGGCCAGTGCCACACCCACAGTAAATGGTGGCCAGGATCTTACCCCAGCAGCATGGCTCCAATCTGCATGTATGTAATTATATTCTCACTACAAATCTATAAAGCAGACTCTGGCATTACCTTTCCTTAACAGCTGAAGAACTGGGATCCTGAGAAGGCTAGCAAGCGGCAGAGCTAGATTTCAAACACAGGTATTATGGTGCTCATCTCAGGTTCTTTCTGTCATAATTGTGGCATCTCTGAAACAGACAAATTTCATAATTCCACTATGGAACACCTACAAACAACAATAATAACAAACAACAGCAGAGTCAAAGGTTTTCAACTAAAGTCGTAACATGTCATGCACAATCTTCCAAAGGCGCATCTCCTCTCAGCTTTTATCGTCATTCTCATCAAGAATGCGGGTTTGGTGATACATCCCAGATAGAGCAAGGCCGGTGGCATCACTGAAGGAGAGTGAGTGAGAGGAGAGCCATGAGAGATATGGTCAGTGGCTTAGGCCACTGTAAAGAATTTTCCTTTTGTTCTGACTGGGAAAGAAGCCACTAAGGAGATTTGAGCAGAAGACTGACATTATCTGACGATTTTTGAAAAGAATACTAGGGCTGCTGTTTTGGGGATGTTCTGATGGGACTAAGAGCAGAGGAAGGGTGTTCTTTTGGTAAATTGAGGGGATAGAGGCAAGACGTGATAGCAGCTCTGACTAGGGTTGCAGTAGAAAGTAAAAAAGCAAGTAAAGTCCACCAGATTTCCCGATAGATTGGATGTGGGTATGAGGGAAAAAGAAGTCCAAGATGACCCCGAGGTTTCTCTCCTGTGTATCTAGAAAGACTGATTTACCAGATATTAATGAGAATAGGTGAGAGCAGTAAGTTAGGGGAGGGAGTAAGGGCCACAATTTTGAACATGTCAAGTTTGAGATTTTTAATAGACTTCCAGGTGGAAACATCACTTATATAAATCTGGAATTTAAGAGAAAAATTCTGGCTGATGTTTAAAAAAAAGCGATGGTAGAAAGCATCCGGATGATGTTTCAAGCTTTGAGAGAGGAAGACCTAAGGAGTGAAAAGAGAGAGAAGAGGAGACCCCAGGGACTGTGCCTTGGAGTCCCCGTCACTCAGAGCTCCTCTGTCCAATGTGCTCGTCACTATGCATGCGGCTCTTTAAATTTAAATTAAGAAAAATTAGATAAAATTAAAACTTAATTCCTCTTTCACATTGGCCACATTTCAGTAGCTCACTATTCATATGTGGCTAGTGGCCAGTATATCGGGAAGCACAGAATATGAACATTTTAATCCCTGCAAAAATTTATTTTAGACAGTGTCAGTTTGGAATACAAAGAGATAAAGAAAAACAGCAAAGGAGACCAAGGAAGACAGATCAATCCAGAGAAGAAGGATCAAGTCCTGGATCAAGGATCTCAGAAGGTAGGTCAAGAACCTGATTTAAGAAAAGAGAAATGGGTCAAATATTGCTATTAGTATTAATTAATATGAGAGCTAACAATTGACTATTGGATTGAGTCATGTGGAAATAATTTTTAGGGTGAGCAGATATACCAGTTTCCTGGAGTAGAGCTGGTTTGTGCTTGTAGAAGATCTATTTAAGTCAATTCATTATTTCTAGCACCCCTTATTTTTAAAAGTATCAAGATTTAAGTGATAAGTTTTCTGGTTCTCTTAGATTTATGATCTTTACAAGATGAATTTAACTAGCGGGGAAGAGTGAGATGCTCATTTAGGTTCAAGAGAGAAGGAGAAGAGAGGAATTGGAACCAGAAAGAATACGTAACTTTTCAAGTAGTTTTTCTTAAAGGGCAGTAGAGAAATGGTGCAGGAGCTAGAGAAAGATGTAGAGCCGAGACAGAGACTATTGTTTTGTTTTTCTTTTGCTTTCATTGTTAACATGATAGAAACAGCAAAGTGTTTTTGTATGCTGAAGTGAATCATTTCATAAAGAACTGAGCAAGGTGGCTTTAACATTTCCCTCAGCATGACGTAACTTCAGACAGGTTTCTCTCTGTCTCTAGGACCTGATCTCCCTTTTCTTAGAGCATTTACTTTAGAAAACTTGTAATTATAAATGCTTTACCCACCTTCTGCAGCTTTGAGATTTATATAAATCTTTTAAAAAGTCTCTTGCCTGTTTTATAACCCAGTAAGTTATTTATTAAGGACTTGGGACCCATCCCTCTGAAATGTAATCATCGAGGAAGATAGAACCTCTATCTCCCAGTCTCTGTGGGAGGGTAGGAGCCCAACTTCAGTACCCACCTGCTCCAAGTTTCAGAAATACCTCCTGTTACAGAGATTGTTTATGTTTCCTTTGGATAAAACCAGTAAGAAAACACAGATGGCCTACGATCTCTCAACGCCACCTCTCTTAAAAACCCTTCTCACAAAACAATAATAATATAATAATAATAATAAAAAATAGCAGAGTGGGAGGAAACATTTGGAGGTGATGGATAAGTTTATGGCATAGATTGTAGTGATGGCTTCATGAGTGTTGTCTTAGTCAGTTCAGAATTCTATAATAAATTACTAGATATTAGGTGGCTTAAACAACATTTATTTCTCACAGTTCTGGAGGCTGGGAAGTCCAGGATCAAGGCACCAGCAGATCCAGTGTCTGGGGAGAGACTGCTTCCTGGTTCACTGTGTCCTCACTTGGCAGAAGAGGCAAGGGAGCTTCTGAGTCTTATAAGGGCACTAATCACATTGGTGAAGCCTCCACCCTTGTGACCCAGTCATCTCCCAAAGGCCCCACCTCCTAATACCATCGCATTGGTTGTTAGGTTTCGACATATGAATTTTGAGGGGACACAAACATTTAGTCAATAACAGGTGTACACTTATCTCTAAATTCATCAGGTTGTATACATTAATTACATACAACTTTCTGTATGTTCAAAAAGTAAAAGAAAATACAAAAAAAAAAAAAAGCCTTCCACCATTCATTTCAGTGGAGTTGACCTCAGACTGAGTTCTGGTCTCTCTCCCCTATTGCAATAGTCTTAAACGAAGTCTTCCTTGCCTGTTTAACTTTGTCTGGAGCAACTGTTGTTTTGACAAAACAGAAAATAATGACAAAGGAGGGAGGGAAAAAAATTAGTGTTGTTTCTTTCTGTTGGTGAGAGGGCAGAGAATCTAATTGGAAGGGGATCATGAGATACCAGGATGTGTACACAGATGAAAGGATATATTGAGGAAATAGTGATCTATGAGCATAGGAGAATAAAAGTATCAGAGTAATGGATCACATGTCCATCTTTAAGAGTCCACTGTGGTTAGTAATCGTGATTTAGAGCCCTTCTAATAAGCTTAGTGGTAAATTTATCCTGAATCACGTGTAGGTGTGTATGGAGAAGGTAGATATGCAGATGGAATGAAGGTTGAAGATGAATCAGAAGCAGGAGAAATTTGAGGTTGTACACAAGGGAGTGACAACAAAGATCAATGGTGTAAGGAGAGAGGTGGGGACTAGAGAGTGATAATAATGAGGGATGGTGAAAATTGGTATTATCAATAGTATACGGGTGCTGAAGATACTGAAAAATTGTTGGAGTCAAATAAATGAAGCTGGAAAAATGTAGTGTTGCTCAGAGTCTGCAACATTTTAAACTGAAATTATAAAGGAGACGAAGTTTATGCTCATGAAAGGTCTCTGCTACGACCATGTGAAGAAATGATTGAAGAGGCGTGGAGAATACAACCACTGGCAGGAAGATCAAGGACTTAAAAGGCTAGGTTTTTAAAGAGAGTATTTTTATGGATATTAAAATTTCAAAAGACTATTGTAGCTTACTAAGGGAGAAAGCAAAAATGGAAAATGGAAAAAAATTCTTGAAATTTTTCAATAATAAGGGGAAACGGTTGTTGAAGCTTTGAATAAACATAAAATAGTAAGAAATAAAAGTCAAAATATTAAGGAAGTCTCTTCCTCCATTATCACTTGGCTTTTTTCTAAGATCTAGCAAGTCTATCACTCTATTAAACTCACTGATGGTTGTTTTAACCTAGGTTCCCAAGAAAAAAACTAAGGCAAATAGGTAATAATTGTGGATATTGTGTTTTGGAGATACAATCCTAGGGCAATGTTAATGAGGGAAACAGAAATGAGGTAGGAAAAGGGAGGATTCAATTTAAGGTGCACTGATAACCTCTGACCACAGCTCCACAGTGACCCAGAGAGAGATATAGTTTATGACTAAGGAGATGCTTTCCGCTTGGCCACCTGATGTCTCCAAATAAAATGCACAGAAGAAGTTTGCCTAGGGCTAGTCCACGAAAGGCTGGAGAAACAAGGCCTTTGAGCAGTCTACGAGAGGAAGGAAGGAAAGGAAGTTTGCCAGACTTTCTCTTTTTTCATATTTCTCAATATTCAAAGTTCTTATGTATTTCCAGGTGACATCATCTGGCTCTTTGGCACTGCATGGGAAGCCAGATTTTGTGTCCTGTAATATGATGTTTCTTCCAAATCCAGAAATGACACAAGGAGTCAGACAATTAGGACACAGAGCAGCTGTCAAGAAGGGTCCAGTTGTCCAAAATAAATAGTTGATCAGCCCCAAGGACAGAATTTTGTGAATATTCATGGGAGTGGTTTGTGAAGAGTAACATGCTGCATAAAGGCAAGGTGCTATTTTTATAAATTTCCTCTTATAGTTATAGTTATTGTCTTCACTTCAAGACTCTAACTTAGAATATTCAGAAAACATCTTTGAGGAAATGCATATGTGTACATAGCTTCATGTTACATAATAAGGGAGTTCTAATGGAAGTCCAAAGAATAAGAAGGAAAAAAATTAAATTCAGACTTAAAAAAAAATTTAAAAAACATTAATTCAAAAAAGAATTATTCAGACTTCTGGTTTCAGCTCCAATATGGTTAAGAGCTTGGAAGTCGTCACTCTCATTGTTACATCAAGAAAATTGTGAACAAACTGTTAATCAAAGACTATTCTTGGACACATCAGTGAACTGAACTTCCACCCCCAGCCTGGAAGGACAGGTGAATCTAGAGGGTTACGGGAGATATAAGCTTAACTGGAGAAGATGTTTTGTGAGCCATAAACTGGTAGGAAGTGTCAAATGGTAATTTTGATTACTTTCTCCTGTAAATTTTTTTACAGACATAAAACCCACACTTTTGTGGGTATTATGTCCAGGAAACCCACCATGTCCTCAAGGTGAAAATCAGAGAAATATATCCTCCTGGCTCCAGCAGGTTGAAGGGAAGAGTAATCTTTATGAAATTCATCCAGAGCATTCTTCCCAGGAAATACCTACTCAGCAGGTGAAATGACTGTTTAAGAGTTTTATACCAGCTGGCAGAAGGGCATTGCTCCTAACCCAGCTCCCTCTAGACTTCCTGTCTCACCAAAGGGATTAAAATTTTTTTTAAAATGCCTCTGAAGAAATAAGTGTAAATATCCCAGCCCATGGACACAGACCCACAAAAAGACTAAACTACAATCACATGATTATATGATGCTTCCCTCCTCCACATCTCACCACCACATCAACAAAGATCCCATATAATAATAGTGGATTACAGCTGAAAAAGCTACAAAACACAAAAGCTACCCATGGAGGAATTCTTAGGGAATCCCAAATTCAATAGCGAACACAAAGATGAGGTCACGGGAGAAACTGAAGGTTCTGACTTCTACAGCAATGTGAAACATTAAAAGTGAACCAACTTCCCAGCCAGATAAATATAAAACCCCGTACTGAAGGCTTACTGACTTCAGTTCCTGTTACCCCATACATCACGTCCAGACTTCGACTCAAATTACAAGGTATGCTGACTCACTGAAGAGACAAGAGAAGCATCAGAAACAGATTCAAATAAGGGAGAGATTTTGGAACTATCAGACTGGGGATGTAAAATGACTATGATTAATAGGCAAAGGGTGCTAACAGAAAAAGTGGACAACGTGCAACATTACAAGAAATGTAAGAAGAGAAATAGAATCTTTAAAAAGAATCACAGCAATATACTAGAAATCAAGAAACACTGGAATAGAAATGAAGAATGTCTTTAATAATAGACTCATCAGGAGACTGGATGCTGCCAAGGTAAGAATCAGTGAACCAGAAGATATGACAATAAAAACTCCCAACACTTTAATGCAAAGAGAAAAAAGACTTTAAAAAAAGAATAGAATGTCAAAGAAAAGTGGGACAATTTCAAAAGGTGTAACATAACATATGATTAATTGGAGTAGTAGTAGAAGAAGAAAGAAGATATTTGAGATATACATACACACACACAATGGAATACTACTCAGCCATAAAAAAGATGAAATCTTGCTAATTGCGAGATGAGTGGACCTTGAGGGTATTATGCTAAGTGAAATAAATGAGATGCAGAAAGTAAAATACCATATGATTTCATTCATAAGCGAATGATAAAAACAACAACAACAACAGTAAACAAATATATAGATACAGAGATTTGATTGGTGGTTACTAGAGGGAAAGGGGGGAGGGGGAATGTCAAAAAGAGTAAAAGTGACAGACAGTAATTAGTCTTTGGGTGGTAAGCACAATGTAGTCTACACAGAAATCAAAATACGATGATATACATCTGAAATTTGTATGTTATACACCAATGTTACTTCAATAAAAAATTAATTAATTTTAAAAAGAGAAGAATATTTGAGGTAATAATGGTCAAAAAACTTTCCTAAATTAATGACAGACACCAAACAACAGATACAGAAAGTTTAGAGACTTCCAAATGGGATAATTTCCAAAAAAAAAAAAAAAATACCGCCTAGGCATATCGTATTTAAAATGCAAAAGACTACAGACAAAGAAAAATCTTGAAAACACAGTAAAACATAACAAGAATTGAATCTCTGGAGGAAGAAGGTAAGAAGCACAGTCCTCTCATCAGATACCATGCAAAGAGGAGGAGAGTGGAGTAAAATCTCTAAAATGTTGAAAGTAAAAATTAAAATTAAAAAAGTCCCACCAACCTAGAATTCTATATTCAGTGAAAGTATTCTTCAAAGAACAAAGAAAAATAAAGACTCTCTCAGTTCAAGAAAAACTGAAGGAATCCATAATTGTTGATCTGACCTATGATAAATGGTAAAAGAAATTCACAGGGAGAGGAAAAATGATATAAGCAGGAAACTCAAATCTACGTAAATAGAGGAAGTGCATTAGAGAAGGAATCAATGAAGGTAATACACAATCTTCTATTTTCTTACTCATAATTGCGCTACCTATATTCAAGACTTACTATAAAGCTACATTATTCAAAACAGCCTTATGCAAGAGAGCACGGGATTGGCAAAAGAACAAGCACGTAGAAGCGATACCCTACCAGCAGTGAGGACATCTAGTGCTCAGATGTTGGTTCATAATGCGCTGACCCTTGGGTTCCTTGGAGAAACGGCCGATTCTAGGACTGGGGCAGTACACATACAAAATGATCCTGGAGCACCTTGTAGTGCAGAAAGTAAGAAAGTGCTCAGAAAATGTCTAAATTTATAGGAATATGTCAAAACGGCACAGAGCCAACTTAAAGAATTCCTAATGGCCAAATGTGGAATAATTTGAGCAACAAATTAAATAATTAATTTAAAAACAAATTAAATAATGTAGTGTTAGATGATATCTCAAAATATAAAATAAATATTCATGAGTCCACACTGATATAAATAAATGATTGAATGAATAAATAAATGAGAGAATAGATAAGTCTCCTCTGCAGAATTCCAGATAATATAAAAAATATATTCTGCCCTCAAGGAGGTAAAGCATAACTCCCCATCCTTTAAACATAGGCGGCACAAATTGACTCCCTCCCAAAGTACACAGAGTGGAAAGTGAAAAAAAAAAGGGGAATATAGTAGAGAAATGTGACAAACACCACCTCAGCCAGGTAATGAAGGTCAACACCAACAGTAAGTCATGTTGATCGTAAATAGTCTTGATAAGATGTGTTGAAAATGACACTTTACCTCTTGTAGTCTTCCTCCCCAAAACACATAACTCCTGTGTAATCATGAGCAAAACATCAACCAAATCCAACTGAAGGACAATGTACAAAATACCTCATCAATATGCCCCCAAATTGTCAAGGTCATCAAAAACAAGGAAACTCTGAGAAAGTGTCAGAGACAATACTCTAAGGAGACATGGCAACTAAATGAAATGTGGTTTCATGGCTCAGATCCTGGAACAGAAATAGTTAAAATTTAAATCGTTAAGAATGAAAACACCATTGCATAAAGATACATGCACCCCTATGTTCATTGCAGCGTTATTCACAATAGCCAAGACTTGGAAGCAACCTAAGTGCCCATCAAGGGACGAATGGATAAAGAAGATGTGGTATACATACACAATGGAATACTACTCAGCCATAAGAAACGATGAAATCCAGCCATTTGTGACAACATGGATGGACATTTCGGGTATTATGCAAAGCGAAATAAGTTAGAGGGAGAAGGTCAAATACCGTATGATCTCCCTCATTAAGTAGTAGATAATAACAACAAAAAACAAACACATAGAGACAGAGATTGAATTGGTGTTTACCAGAGGGGAAGGGGGGAGGGAGGAGGGTGAAAGGGATAATTCGGCACATGTGTGTGGTGATGGGTTGTAATTAGTATTTGGGTGGTGAACATGATGTAATCTATGCAGAAATAGAAGTATAATGATGTACACCTGAAATTTATACAGTGTTATAAACCAATGTTACGGCAATAAATAACAAATTAAAAAATAAATAAATAAAAAATATGATAAAAAAAGAATGAAGCATGGAGTTTAGTTAATAACAATTCATCAATATGGATCATTAATTGTAAGAAATGTACCAAATTAATATAAGATGTTGAGAATAGGAAAAATTGAGTGTGGGGTATATGAGAACTCTATGTTCTATATTCTCAAGTTTTTATAAATATAAAACTACTATAAAATAATAAATAAATGATTTAAATGTGTTTATTATCTTCAGTCATGTTTAATGTCAGATAACTTCATATTCCTTTATATATCAGGAAGTTTTGGATAGTAATAGAAAAAGTCCTACGTTTAGGTTTAAATTCTACTCCTTACCACTCTCCACCTGTGTCATTACATGCAAAGCCCTGTCTCTTCATTTTCCACCTTGTGAAAATGAAGTGATGAAGTGTGCAAATCCTGTCTAATTTTCCTTCTATCTCTGGCATCTATAACTTCTTTCTCTAAAATTACTGGAAGAGTACTACTTTCATTTAGATAACTTGTAAATATTGATCAATGCTGTACTTGTCACTTATTTTTCATAAAGCCTGATGAATTGACATTATTGATATAATAAAACATTGTTTACACAGCTGATTCAAGATGATCAAAATCAAAGAAGTGACTTTTTAAATCATAGAGTCAGACTATCAGAGTGGGAATGAGCTATGTTACAGATAAGCTGATGGAGTTCTAGAAAGAGAGGAAATTGTGAATTTCTTTAGTTAGTGGTAGAAATCTTTAGTCATCCAATGCATTCTCCAAATTTTAAATTGAAATTTAGCCATGCTATTTTTCTTCAAGAATATTTCATCATATGCGTATTAAACTCTTTCCCTTAAAATAGCAGAAGCCTCATGAGCCATTCTTCTTTGACAGTTGCTATATATATATAGAAAATATAAACTACACATAAACTATATATATATGCACACACATATATATGTACATGTATATATATATATTTGAATAGATTTCTATGAAAACACTGGTTTAATTTGCTTATCTCACCTCTGATTATGACATTAATGTGCATGAAGTAATTACCAGCCCTAAACCTGCTTCATGGTTACTCAGAGCTGAAGTATGAACAGAACTTCAGCTTTGATCCTGGAAGGGACTTGCTTCTAAAAGGTGTGATTTGTTTCATTCCCCACTGGGGAAGCGCTCACTGGGTTTGAATACAGAGGAACTGTTGGGCTGCGTGCACCAGGATTCATGAAATGTGCTTTCCAACGTGAACGGGAAATAAAGTCCTTGAGGAAATAAAGACAATAAAAGACCCATGTTTCCTCATTGAAGAAAGCTACCTATGCCCCTCCAATCTAAAGAACACCCATAATTACATGCAAATAATGTGATTTTCAACTGTTCAGATAATCTATCCTTATAATTTAAGTGCAGCACAACAATATTTTAAACAAGTTACATAGATCATCACGAAGCACACATACCCTGTAGTCCACTGTTATCAAAAACTAAACCCCAAGGATTCAATATTGTTCTCAGCTTTAGGGACAGTGGGGTGCTACAACAACCAAACATAAATAATTTACAGAACCGTAAGAAAGAACCCAGTGTTTGCTTTTTTTTTTTTGACAATTATGTGAAACCTCAGGCTTTTATTATCAAATGTGTAATCCCCTGGAGATACAGTGTTTAATATGATTCTCAGATTCTGGCACTGGTCCAGTAGAACTCTCACTTAAAATTCCTACAATTAAATTGGCTAATGAGAATCATGTTAACACAAAGTTGCTCATGCTTTCATGTTGAGAAAGGATCTTCACATTTCTAGTTAATGGAGGTTAGAAAAAAAAGGAAGGACAAATTAATCCAATTACCTTGTTTTTTCCTTTCTTATTCTAAGGAAAAAGAGTGTTTCTTCACAATCAACATTCAGCGCATTTCCCTAATTAATGCAATTTGATAAAATGAAACAAATTCATGATGTCATTAGCTGAGTTCTGCCTAATGAAGTTGGGTTACATGAAACATTAACTGCAGAGCAAAATCCATTTCTGTGGCCAGGGAAACACACATTTATCATCTCAGCACATTTACTTTGGAAGTACCAATCATGAAATCTTATCACTACAATCATCATGTCTTGATAAATCAACATAAATTAACATTTTGATCAATGCCATCATTAAGCCCAGGCTGTGAAAGAAGGAACCCACTGCTTGGTAAAGTGGCATAAGTTAACTCTGCCTCTTGACAGAATGATAAGGGACTGTCTGGTGGACAAGCATCATGTTTCATTTGAAACTATATTTATCATACCAAGTTTGACAATGTCCATCAATATGCTTCAAATCATGGAAAAGACGTTTACTTCCATAGACACACCGTAACTAGTGTTTTAAACAGAAGGCAAAGACCTGAAGGTTGCTAAAATTTACATGAAACCCACAGATACTCTTGTTCATTCATTATTCTCTTCCACGTAACAATTTTTACTTTCCAAGCAACATATACATTTCACGTCTAAGATTATATATTCACTAGGAATGTTGGTATTTTTCTGATCTTTTTTCTGATTGGGATTTGTCTGATGTTTTTCCCATTTTTAGATGGGAGCTATGGGTTTTCGAGAGGAAGACCACAGAGGTAAAGTACCATTTTCATCACATCATATCAAAACATTGATCCAGTAGAACTCTCAACTAAAATTCTTATAATTAAATTGGCTAATCAGAAACATATTAACACAAAGTAGCTCATGCTTTCATGTTGAAAAAGGATCCACATGGTTTGTCTCTGTCAACATGATTTATTACTATTGATGTTAACCTTGACAGTTGCCTGAGTTGGTACTGTCAAGTACCTCTACTGTAAAATTATATCCCCTCCTTTTCCATGCTGTGTCTTTGGAAAAAAGTCACAATGTGCACCCCAAACTTGGAGTAGAAAGTTATGGTGTACCTCTTTGAGGGCAAAGTATCTACATAAATTATTTTCAATTCTTCTGCATCTGAGATTTGTTTGTCTTCCACCACTAATTGATTTATTTAATCATTTAGTTATATCAGTATGGAGTCATGGATATTTATTTTATACTTTGGGTTATAGTCTATTATTACTTTATTATTTTCTTGTTTAAATTGTCTCAAGTTTGACCATTAGCTAACTCTTTTGGTTGGCTCTCCCTTTGATATATCCCCATCATAAGTGTATATGTGTGTGTGTCTCCGTGTGTTTTAGCTCTCACTTTTTGGCACAAGATGCTACAGGCTTACCTTCTATATGTCCTCCCCCAGTCATAGAATCTGCCATTTCCCCAAGGAGAAGCGCAAATGAGAGATATCACTCAGGAAGAGATAAATCTTGGCATTGTGTATTTATCAAGTCCAAGGGAAAAACTGACCTAATAGTACCGCTGCTTCTCAGAGTGGCATTTGAGATATTGTTCCCTTCTTGTAAAGTTAGAAATTTGCAGCGGTGGCAACCACTGTATCAAGCCTCATTCAAATGTATATTTGAACTTTATTAATTTCTCTTTTATCCTTGTTATGAAAGACTCAGGGCTGACTTCTAATATCAACTCTATACTCTTCCCTTTAGCTACACACGTGACCACACTGACTACATTTTTCAGACTCCCTTGTTTATAAGCAAGACCATGTGACTGATTTCTGGCCAAGAGGACAGCAGCAGAAGTGAACTGTTTATTATTTTTAGAGAAGACATTTCCCTCCACTTTCTTGTCCTACTCCTTGATGGCCAGAATGTAGAAGAGGTGGAGAACTATCATGGTTCATATAGCATCTTAGCATGAGTAGAACAACAAAGTAGAAGTAGCATTGGTGCCTGACTACACAAAGCTGCCAAATTTGCTCTATGTGCTATAGCTCAGAGTTATGAGCAGTAAAACGAACTATCTTTTATATGTCACAGTAGCTGACCACATTATCTTAATTGACTTTCCGTGAGTTCTTGTCACTTCTGCGCCACATTAATAGTAAGCTCTATGTAGTACTATGATATGCACAGGATCTTCTGGGCTGCCATTTTTAGTCTTATGCCCAGTTGCTACTGCTGCTTTCTCTTGTCATGGATGTTCTCAGGCTTCTGAAAGCTCCTAGGAGTTTCCTTTTCTTATATAATCAATTATTCCAAACCAGATTGAGACCACATGGTTGAGTTGACACCAAAGCAGTTTTCAAAGTTGTCTACACATTCAGAACCATCAGGGGATTTAAAAATATATAGTGTTTCCTACATCCCACCTTCATAGATTCTGATTTAATTGGTCAAGGGTGTGGCCTGGACATCAGTATTTTCAAAACTCCCCAAGTGATTCTGATGTGTAGCCAGTTTTACAAACCTCTGCTCTAAATGCTGAGAACAAGCCACATGAGTGCAGAATGAATCCCAATAACTACCTACTTAACCTTGATGTAGAATGGAATTTGAGGCAGCTGATCTAACCCTGGCTCTCAAGGACCAACAGGAACCCTCGCTAGTGGTCTGTACCTCAACAGGACTTAGCTGTTTTGTGGTTTTCTCTGTAATGAAATTCTGTTCTCATCCATGCCTCTTTCCATGAACTAGGATGATAAAATTTAACAGCAACAGCCTGCAACTTGAAGCAGTCATGTCTGTCCTGTAGGGTTCTTGCACATCTGCTGGTTATAACTGAATATTTGCCTCAGCTCTGCATGCACGCTAAGGCTGCTGACACCTGCTGCCTTCTGCTGAGGGACCCATGCATGGCTCTGCTCCCTCCCTTTAAGTATCTTCCTAAATAGTAAATTTATCTAGAAGAAGAAAAAGGAGTGCGAGTATGCATCATCAGATTTCCAACTATTATAAAGCTGTGGTCATTAAAAGACTATTGTTTAAGGATAGATACCAGACCACTGAAGTAGACTAGATAAACCCCTAATAGATTCTTTCACAAATGGAAGCTTGCAGGAATGGACATAGTATTACCAATCAGGGGGAATAGATTGAATTACTAATGGCAGGTTAGTTGGCCTGTTAAGTGGAAAGTAATAAAATTAGATTCCTACATCACATGACTCAGAAAATGCATTCCTGATGTATTAAAGATCTAAATGATAAACATAAAACTTTAAAAAAAGGAGATAATATAGAATGTTATGTGAATAAACAGAATGTGAAAGAATCTCTTGAGCAAAACAGAAAAAGCACAAAGAATAATGAAAAACATGGATAAGTTACATACACTAAAGCTTAAACATTTTTGACAAAGTAAACGTTAGGAGTTATTTGAAGTGTGTGAGCCAACAAAATATTGGTAGTATAAGAGAACAAAGAATTAGTAGACAAATAAATTGGGTCTAAATCTATCTTATTCTTTGTTTTATGTTATTAAAAAAAAAGCAAAATATCACAAAAAGTAGGTCCAGTGAGTTGCCACTTACTGCATGTCTCAAAAGCACACCAAGCAATAATAAACATATCATTTTAAAAGAAGAACATGTATAGTAAAAGTTTAAAGGTATGACAGGAAAGGATGCACACTGATCTTGAGAGAGAGAGAGCTATGCTGGAATCAAGGAGGATTGCAAAGGGCATTTCAATAACATATTTGAAGTCTTTTTTGGTAAATCATCATTTGAAGCAAATAGAGAAAACGCCGGTCAATTGTGTGATCTGCGTGAGGGATTAAATGGTTTTATAGTATATATTTTTTCTCAGAATATTTGAAATTAATAATTTAAAAAATGAATTAAAAAAAGAAACAGCAGGTAAAGGAAATATATAAAAGCTAAGGTGAATATCTCAGAATGTTTACTTTATGGGGGATTTTATTTATTTTTTCCTTTTAACTGATAATTTTTCCAAATATTTAACAGTAAAGGTGACAAATGTTGTAATAAGGAAAAAAGTATATTTGAAAATGAAATTCTTTTAAATTTTTTCCAATTTTTCAAATACTTTGAAGAAGTAAATTCACCACTCTCTTTTTCTTCTTATCTGTCTCTATGTATGTACGTATAAATCTATCATCCATCTATCGATCATCTATCTATCTCTAAAAACAAATGCACATACAGGCTTATAATGTAAAACATAAAAATTTATTTCCTAGGTATTAGTACTTGTTTTCATCAAGACAAATTTACTTCTCATTGCCCTATTTTTCATATTACCATAGGTCATTCTGACTGCTGATGTTCTCTAGAGAAAATTGTCTTCTGTATTTGAAATACAAATTAATTAATCATATATTAAGAAAGCCATTCACTCCCAAACAGGTCACTTGTAAGGCTGAAAGGATGGCACTAAACTAGTCTGTGTTAGTAAGTTAAAAGAATCTCCCTGAATTAAAGAGGTACTGAGGTTTTCATTCAGTTAAACAAAAATATGAAGAATTATTATAACAAATTCCTTTTTCTCCAGGAGTTTTCAGAACATAAACAGCAAGTTATTAAGTATCCATTGAGTGAGTTATATGGATATATACAGTCAGAATGTTCATAGCTACACTAATGCAGGTACATTGGAAATTAAAAGAAGCACCCTGGTCAGAGGTCCATTTGGGTAAAGCATCAGTATATGAGAGGTAAAGGTCATCTGTTTTGTCCATTCTGGGCAACTCACTCTTAGGCTGAGAGACATTTCTGTTTCCGTTGAGTCTCTCTGAAAACTAACAATACCGGTTCAGGCAGGAAGGGTGGTAGCTTAAGTTTGTGTGGACGGGGGGGAGAGAAATTCTGTGAAAATACCGGACCTCTTACTCTGGAATGGACCACTATATAGTTGCTTATACAGCTCTCCTCTATATGGTTACATTACAGTCATCACCATCCTACCATAGCCTTCTGACGTCCATTGGCAGTTTCTCTTCACTAGGACTTGGTTGAAACACTGGACTTTGATGAAGTTTGAAATGAATCTTGATATTGTACACTTTTTCTTCTTGTATTGGCAAACTAGTTGACCATTTTCTGAGTGTTTACACTCTGTCCCATACTTCCTGTTTCATAGTGGTCGCTTAAATTTTCGAGGCCTTTAACTGTGTTGTCACTCAGTGCTCATTGATTTTTTTTTTTTTTTTTTTTTTTTTACTAATAAAGATCTTTGAAAAATTGCACCAAGTGTATTCAGGTACTGGGTTGCAAGGTAG
The DNA here is from genome assembly GCA_014189135.1 of Dicerorhinus sumatrensis harrissoni. Lineage (NCBI taxonomy): Eukaryota > Metazoa > Chordata > Mammalia > Perissodactyla > Rhinocerotidae > Dicerorhinus > Dicerorhinus sumatrensis. The sequence goes on from JABWHU010000002.1 coordinate 5,083,419, forward strand.
GGTTTATTTGCTTCAAATAATGTTCTTCAGTTCAGGCAGCAACACTGCATCTGCTAGTTTCTTTTCACAGAAGTCGCTTCTAGCTCAAACTGTGTGTCTCTAAAGTTCTGCTCTGTTTAGGGTGTTTCTTTATAAGTGTTGTCTGTTTTCGTCCTTTTACATTTAGCATGCACTAAAGGATCAGGTACTCCTAGATGTCGGCTCTAATTAAATCTTTGGTAGACAAAAATCTTGGGTAAAGTGGCTTAGTCCTTTAGACTCTAGCAGTTGGTGTTTTGTTTCATTATGCCATACTCAATAATATTCAGATCATGCCTTATGGTAAATGAGAATGCATTTCATGATTTTATTAAGGAAGTTAAAGGTTAATTGCAAGAATATGCTAAAACAAAGTAAACTTTTTAGAATTATTTGAGGTTGTCATAATATCTATTAGGATCATTCGTGTTACATTACAATAATGGTAGAACATATTTTAGTTCTGAAAAAGAAGGGAAATTATTTTATAATTTAATAAACATTTTTAAATGATATTTTAAATATTTCCTGACTTCTAAAGTATTTTCATTCCATATTTTTAATGCTTATATTAGTATTTCAAGGGCTCAAGTTGTGTATATATGCATGTGTGTCTACATGTCTATGTGTGCACATGTGCCTATATATATAGCCATTTGGAAACAAGGTATCCAATATTAAATCGTACAATGGCCAATGGACTTAAACTAAATAAGCTGAAAAGCATTATTTGGAAAAAAAGTGCATTTTGGGGATATTGAAAAGGTTCACAAAATCAATTCTGGAATTTAATTTATAAGTAAAATCCTTTAACAATCACATAATAGAGGTATTCACACATTTGAAGAGTTTTCACAATAAAATAATAAATGTAAAGTCTTTATTGCTCAAATATTTTGAGTTTTGAGCTGTCTTATTTCAAGGGGCTCACTACATTTGAAATATGCTTGTTTGTCTTCTTCCTCCTCTTTAATCGAGCTGTAATTTATGTATCACAAATTCACCCTTTAAAACTGTATAAAATAATGTTTAAGCACATTCACAAAGTTGTGCAACCACACCACTATCTCATTCCAGATATTTTATCATGTCAAAAAGAAACCCTGTACCCATTAGCAGTCCTCATTCCTCTCCACACCCACACTGTGCCTCGTGAAACCACTAACATACTTTCTGTCTCCGCAGATTTGTCTCTTCTGGATATTGCATGTAAATGGAATTATACAATACATGACCTTTTTGTGCTGGTTTCTCTCATTTAGCATAACAGTATCCATGTTTGTCCATATTATAATGTGTATCAGCACTTCATTTCTTTATGGATGAATAATATGTAATTGTGTGGATATACCAGTGACTATTTATTAATCAGCTGATAGACATTTATGTTATTTCTGCTTTGGGGCTACTATGAATAATGCTACTATGAGCACTTATGTACAATTTTTTGTGTAGACTTGTTTTGTGTGGAGTTGAGAGATCATTTGGTAACTAGGTGTTTAACTTTTAGAAGAATTGCCAAACTGTTTTCCACAGTGACTGTACCATTTTACATTTCCATCAACAGTGTATGATGGTTCCTATTTCTCCACATCCTCACTAACACTCCTTATTTTCTGATTTTTTTTACTATAGCCATCCTGGTAGGTATGAAGTACTATCTCATGGTGGTTTTGATTTGCATTTCCCTACTGACTAATAATATTCAACATCTTTTCGTGTACTATCTCTTCATTTGAAAATACCTTCTTTGTAGAAATATATATCAAATCTGTTGTCCATTATTACTAGGTTGTCATTTAATTGTTGAGTTGTAAGAAATCTTTATATATTCTGGATCCTAGACTCTTATCAGGTATATTATTTTCAAATATTTCTCCCATCCTATGGGTTGTTTTTTCAATTTTCTAGAGCACAAACATTTTTAATCTTGATGACATCCAATTTATCTTTCTTCTTTGTTTGTTTGTGCTCTTGATATCATATTCAAGAAACCACTGCCAAACTCAAGGTCATAAACATTTATACCTGTGATCTTTAAGAGCTTTATACTTTTAGCTCTTACATTTACATAGTTGATAGATTTTGTTGAGATCTCTGTCAATCTACTTAAGTCTTATAATTCTTTTTAAAAACTTATTTCTAAACAATTTTTGATGTTATTATAAATGAAACTTTTCTTAATTTTATTTTTGAATTGCTTAGTGCTGGTGTATAGAAATATAATTGATTTTTGCATATTGATCTTGTATTCTACAACCTTGCTGAACTTATTACCTCTTATAGTGTGTGTGTATTCCTCTCTCTGTAAGTTCATGTAATGTACAACTACACATATTTTTACCTCTTCTTTTCCATTCTTTTTAATACTTTCATGACTAATTACTCTTGCTAGAATCTCCCGCACAATATTGTATATTGAATAGAAGTTGTGAGAACAAACATTTTTGTCTTGTTATTGATCTTAGGGTGAAAACTTTCAGTCTTCCACCATTAAGCATGATGTGAGATGTGAATTTTTCACCGATGTCTTTTATTCAGTTGAGGAAGTTCCTTTCTATTCACAGTTTCTTGAGTGCTTTTATTATAAAAGAATATTATATTTTGTGAAATGCTTATTACGTGTATATTGAAATGATCATGTGATTTTTTATCCATTATTCTACTATTAAGATTTACTATATTCATTGATTTTCGTATCTTGAAACAACTTTGCATTCCTGAAATAAATCGCACTTGATCATAGTTTATATGTTTCTGGATTCAGTTTGCTAGCCTTTTCTGTGATTTTTTTCATTTATTCATAAAAGATATTGGTGTCATTCTTTTCTTCTGATTTCTTTGTCAGATTTTGGTATCAAGGTAATACTGACCCACAGAATTAGTTAGAAGTGTTCTCTCCTCTTGTATCTTTTGAAGAGTTTGTGAAAGATTAGTTAATTCTTTATTTTTATTTTTTTGTGTGTGTGAGGAAGATCAGCCCTGAGCTAACATCCAAGCTAATCCTCCTCTTTTTGCTGAAGAAGACTGGCTCTGAGCTAACATCTATTGCCAATCCTCCTCCTTTTTTTAATTTTTTCCCCAAAGCCCCAGTAGATAGTTGTATGCCATAGCTGCACATCCTTCTAGTTGCTGTATGTGGGACGCAGCCTCAGCATGGCGGAAGAAGTGGTGCGTCGGTGCGCACCCGGGATCCAAACCCGGGTTGCCAGTAGTGGAGCACGCGCACTTAACCACTAAGCCACGGGGCCGGCCCTAGTTAATTCTTTAAATGCTTGGTATAAATCACCAATGAAGTCATCTGGTCCTGGCTTCACTTCATGATAGATTTTTTGATTACTAGTTCAATTTCTTTACTTGTTATAGGTCTGTTTAAATTTTCTATTTCTTACTGAATCACATTCAGTAGTAATCTGTGTCGTTCTGGGAATTTGTCCATTTGTATCTTGCATTATCTAATTTTAATATGTAGTTGTTCATAGTATTCCATTATAATTATTTTACTTTCACTAAAGTCGGTAGTAGTGTCCCTGTTTTCATTCCTGATTTTACTAATTCTAGTTTTCCTTGTTTTTGTCTTTGTAAGCCTAACTAAAGGTTTATTAATTTTTTTGAGGTTTATTAAAGTATGTTAAAATAACTTTCGCTTTTGTTCATTTTCCCTACGGTTCATAAATTCTCTATTTCATTTATTTCTACTCTCTATTTTGTCCTTCCTTCTGCATCCTTTGGGATAATTTTGTCTTCTTTCTAGTCTTTTAAGGTGGAATGTTAATTTATTAATTTAAAATATTTTTTTGTTTTTAGTGTGGATTTACAGCTATGAATTTCCCACAATATGTTTCAGCTGCACCACATACGTTTTAATATGTTGTGTTTTTGTTGTTATTCATCCCAATACATTAGTACCAAGATAATTTGATTACACAAAACATTACTTCTCTATTGATCCATTTGCTTTCCCCTCTTTTGTGTTATTGTTGGAATACATATTACATATTTGCTCATGGTATGCTCATAACCCCAATATACAATTATTGCTTTTTGTATCTGTTTTTCAGATCAGAAGAAAAATGTCACAAAAATTAGTACATTTATGTTGTCTTTTATATTTACCTATTTATTTACCATTACTAGTGCTGTTGATAAAATTGTGTGGATTTGCATTTTTGTCTAGTGTTCTTTCATTTCAGCCTTGAGGATGCATCCTTATTATAATTCTTATATTAATTCTTATATTAATTAATTGTGTTATATAATCTTATATTAATTAATTCTTGTACCAGTTAATTATTATATTAATTAATTAATTCTTTTATTAAGTAAATATAAGAATTAATATTTCTTATAGGCCAGGTATGATGGCTATGAATTTTCCCAGTTTATATTTAATCTGGGAATGTCTTCATTTCTTTCATTTTTGCAGTATAGCTTTGCAGGATATAGAGTTATTAGCTGACTGTTTCTTTTTCCGTCAGCACATTGAATATTTCATCCTACTGTCTTCTGTGCCCATCGTTTGATGAAAAATCATTTGTCCATATTTTTCAAGATGCTGTGAACTGTTGAGTTGCTTCTCTCTCACTGCTTTCAATATACTTTCTTTGTCTTTGTCTTTTGATAATTTGGTTAGATTTGTCTTAATGTGGATGTATGAATTTTTTGTACCTGGAGTTTGTTGCACTTCTTGGATGTGTATATTCATGTATTTCATCAAATTTGGGATGCTTTTGACTACTATTTCAGCAAATATTCTTTCTGCCCCCTTTTCTCTCTCCTCTCCTTATGGGAATGCCATTATGTGCATGTTTGTATGCTTTATAGTATCCCAAAGGTCTCTTAGGCTTTGTTCCATTGTTTTTCCGTTCTTTCCTCAGAATGGCTAAATTCAATTGACCCATAAGCAAGTTCACAGAGTCTTTCTGTGCCAGCTGAAATTTTCTGTTCTGCTCCGCTAATGAATTTTACATTTCACTTATTAGGTTAGTCAAGTAGACAAGTTGATTTGCTATTTTTTAGTAATTTCTAACCTTTTATTGCCATTCTCCTTTGGGTGAAATATTACTCTCACACATTGTTTTAGTTGTTTAGACATAATCAACTTTAATTCTTTAAACGTATTTAAATTAGCTTATATAAAGTCTTTGTCAAGCAAATTCAACATCTGCACGTCTTCAGGGACAATTTATGTTGACTGTTTCTTGTTTCCTTTGTAATGGTGAAGCCTCTTGTTCTTTGTCATGCTTTCTAATTTTTGGTTTAAGAATGGATTTTTCAATAATATACTGTGACAATACTAGAAGCCAGATCTCACCCCATCTCCTGGATGTGTTGCTGTTGTTGTTACTGTTTGTTTGCTTATTTACTTTCTTGAAATCGTTCTTTAAAGTCTGTATTCTTTGTTACATGTTGTCACTGTAGTCTCTGCTCATTTAGCTTGATGATCTGCTCAGGATTCCTTAAATGCTTAGAGACAATGATCTCCCAGCCTCAGCTCTGACTGCATACTTGAGCACACTTCAATACTCAGGCAGGCATTTTACAACTCTGCCTTAACCTTCACTTCTGCTTGCACAGAGCCTCAAGGTTAGACAAAGGTGAGAGTTTAGGGCCTTCTTAGGTCATTCCTGGAAATACACTCATAGACTTTTACCTGTGTGTTGTCTTCTAAGTTTCCTGAGATATGTCAGATGTTCAAAACTCTCTGTGGACATTTCATTCCCCAGCTTTTTCTTTTAAGTTTTTGGTTAGGTTTTTGTTTGCCCCAACCCTTATTGCCATCTCAGGCAGTGATGTTAAACAATTGCCACTGATTGTTTTTGACAAATGCTTCTGGGGAAAAAGCTGTTTACACTGGGTGAGAATAGAGCCATGTTAAATAAATAAAATCCTTGCAATATGGGATTCCCAGGGTTCTACAAGAAAGACAAATAATGAAAATTTTCTCTGGGAATGCTGCTTTGGAAGAATTCTAAACCTTGTCTCCCCCTCTGGTGGCTGCTATGTTTCTGGTTGTCACCATTGATGTTGAGGCTGCTAGATTGAAGACTAACACGAAGCTTGGGGGAGAGAGAAGGGAATAGGGCATGTTACAATGTTAAAAACCTCACAGATCTTACTGAGATGCAGTAGTTCTTCTTAAATAAATGTTCTCAAGTTGCTTCAGGCTTTTGCTTAATTTTCAGAGTTCTGAAAATGTTGATTTTTATAACTTTTGATATTATTCTCTTTGCTTTTACGGAGGGATATACATCACCATATTTGTTTCATTTTATGACTTTTTAAAATTATATTTTTAAATATTTAAGCATACATTTGGTCCAATTGAAATAAGTATAATACATTGCTAGGAATTTCAAAAGTGGCAGTAGAGACATCTGAGTTAAAACCACATTAAACTTGTTTTTTCTTTTACCTGTACAACTGTAACTGCAAATTACCTGCTCCTCTCCAAGTTCACTGTCATCAGTCTAGCTCAGTCTTTGGATTGTTAAAATTTTCTTGACTATTGCTTCTCTATTATTCACACCATCTGGAACTCTTTGGCCCTACTAATCTTCCTAAAACACAGTTCTGATCAATCCATTCTCCTGCTTTAAGAGATCACCATTTCTGCTGAAGTAAGTCTTGAGTTACTAGCAAAGGCACTCCATTATAAAGGCCTCACTGTCTTCTCCATGAGTATTCCTTAGTACTGCCCTACTTGGGGTAGGTGACTCTGCTGCTCAAAGTGTGGTTCAAAAACCAGTTCTGGTACAGGAACTGTATATTACATGGTCCACAATGAGGTAAGGAGTATTTAGCATCTTCTGATATTTAGCATCTGAAGGCATCTTTAGAAAAATTTATAGAAATTTGTTATTATTGCATCATTTAAGTACATAACTTGGAATTTGTTTTGTTGAATAAGGTATAAAATAATTTAGAAGCCATCAAAATCCAATGTGAGTTAAATGTGGCAAGAACTGAATATCAATCAAATTCAATTATATCACGTTAAAATATGAGCTATTTTAAGGTGAATTTGTATATTATAATCCCAAAGTGTGTAAAATCAAAGAATATGAAACCATTCATTTATCTTATGGCTTGTTTTTACAATCATTTTCAATTTTAATCACACCTGTTCTGTTTAATTTACAGTTAAATATTATTATCTAATCAACATAAATAAAATCATTTTACAGATAATGAAACAAACCACTGGATATTTTGTCAAATAAGATACATCTTTTCTAAGTGAAGTAATAGTCATAAATCACAGGATGCTATAGAAGTGCTTCTGAAGAAATACTGGTTTTACTCAGACATATAATCACTGACATTTAGTAAGTTTAGTTCTGCAGCCATAACTGATGATAAATGTTACAATTTCTCTGCTATTTTGAAGATCCATTGGAGAATAAAGCATAAACTAAGCGTGATTTGAATTTAAAAAAACAAAAAAAATAAGTTCAAAACCAAAAGTATTTATAGAAACGAAAATATTTAACTAAAATTCTGACATAAGCAAAGAGTCATCATTTTACATTGGTATTGGAAGGATCTTGTAAAGTAATTCGTTGGATTGCCAAGAATGAAAAGTCGTAGACAATTGCTAAAATATTAGTGAAGGTCTTCATCAAAGATATTTGCTTACAATGTTGGATGAACCTGCAAAAAAAATTGTAATTTAAAACTGCTTTTCCATGACACTATAGCTCAACTTATTTAGACACTGACTAATAAAGGAAGAAAGTCTCAAAAAAATATATAGGATGTTAAGCTGTTTTGTTTGTTTTTTTCCCATTCCAACTCAATAAATGCACAGATATCACAAAATGTCCGTTATTTTAGTCTCTGTGGAGTTTGAACGTGATGGGGAAGTAGGGGAAGAATTCTTTAGTTTCAAATTTATTGCTGAAAAACACATTCAGCTCTGAACTGTATAAAACTATGAAGAATTATGTTGTCATAAAAGGTGGTTTGGAGTCCTTTTAGGAGTGTGTCCTGATGGTGTAGCACGTATATTAAGGAGTTTGTGCCAGGATGTAAATCAGCATATTGTTTCTTTCATTGAGAAAGTCTTATATGGGGGGAAAAACTTAGCTGAACTAAAAAACATACTTAGTGAAATAGGAAAACGTGTTAACTTCATAAGTTCGTTCCATAATTCAAATGTTTTTCTGAAGTTTCCTGTCCATAATTTTTCTACCTTACATGGAATAACCATTGTTTATGATCAGCTTTCATGTTAACACATAATAAGAAAGAATAATCCTAAAGATTATTGAGAGGGAACATTTTGTTAAGAACATTTGAATGATGAAACACCTTACAAATATAATATCATATCAAATTTTATTTTCTTTTGAAAGTTCATCATATACGAACCTCATAGATGTTGAATTTAATAATTTCATTGAAAGATAATTTAACATAACTATAGCTTTACGGGATAAATTGTTGTAACAACCCACTGAAAAAGAGATTTAAGATGCATAAAAAAACAAAGGAACTGAATTATTTTGGACAAAAGCAATAAATGAATACCCTGAGCTTGCTGAAATTGCTTTAACATTTTTTTCCATTCTCATTAATGTACTCTATGACATATATTTCTCTAGCATGATATTTTTTTGGAAAAAGGAAGAAAGGGGGGAAGGATAGAGAAAAGATGGAAGGGAGGAAGGAAGGAGGGAAGGAAGGCAGGGAGGGAGGGTGGGAGGAGGAAGGAGGGAAGGAAGGGAGGAAGGAAGTTAGAATGTATCTTCTGACAACAGATTTTTTATCTCAATCCAATCCAAGATTACATGAGTTAACAAGGAAGAAATGAGCTCATTTATCACATGTAAGAATTGAAATAGTAATATAGAAACATTTTGAGAAGTGTATTTTTAAGAGTGTAGTATAGGAAATCACTATTTCACTTTATATTTTTTGTTTAATTATGATTGCAAAACAGCAAAAAGCTTCAACTGCAGTCGAGATTATATTAATCACCTATATGCACATTTTCAATGAACGGTGTATTTGTTTTTTGTAATTATTTTTTATATATTCTATTTTTTTCATTACATTCATTGAAAGGTAATTTTAGGTCTAATCAATCATAAAATTTGAGTTTATATTTTGTGTCTCTACTTAATTTTCTAGTACTTAATTTTAATGTTGTTTTACAAAAATATCAGTCTGAAATGAATCAAAAATTAAAACAAAGCATTGGTCGCTACACCCAAGTTAGTTTGAGAAGAACTGCTCTATGCCATAGACAAACCAGATTATTCATTTTTATTCCTTTCTCAAATTTCCCTGCCTCAGCAACTTTGATTGTTTTCTTTACAAATTTTAGATAATTTTTCCCATCTCAGTCTGACCTAGTCTTCTAAGTCCATCTCAGATGCCACTTTCTCAAGAAGCCTTTGTATCCTGGTATTACTAATGATTCATTAGCTAAGTAATTCACTTACTTAGAAAGCATCTATTGAGTATCTAGTACTTGCCAGACACATCTTATTTTACATTACAAAGTCTCAAACCCATAAGCCCATCATTTGTTGTTTAAAAAATCCTCTTAGCACCAAATATCTTACCTGAAATATGGTAGATATTTTAATATGGTAGATATGCTTAGACTGTCTTGGATTGGAGCCAATGTTTAGCCTGAGACAATATTCCCAATTTCTAGCTCCATTCCCCCCCTATTAATTCATCAGTTTTTATCTGATCTCAATGGCAAACATTTGAAAGAACACTGCGATAGGGACAGATAGGTTTGCATGGGGGCAGAAACAGCATGATATAATGTGGAAATGCATTAGACTGGGAGTCTGTGGCAAAAAAAGAAGAAGGAGGAGCAGGAAGAGGAAAAGGAAGCGGAAGAAGGAAAGAGAAAGGAGAAAGGAGGAGGAGGGGGAGGAGAAGAGGAAGAAATCATACGAAAAGCTTCGGGCTCCTATTACTTGGGAATGACGTTCCTGCAGGAGGAATGTTCCAATGCAGTGGTTCTTAAACATCAGGGTCTCCAGACTCCCTTCTACACTTGAAAATTATTATCCCACCTAGTCCCTTTATTGGTTTCGAAAATAGTAATTCTCTTTTTTTTCCCCTAATGGTTTTCTGTAAAATTTTAACACATTTACTTGACTACAAGATTAATGTTAGTACTATACTCCTCTTAAGCAACGCAAGAAACAGAAAGATTTAACTCTGCTTCTCCACATTATTGGTGTTCAGCATTTGAGTACAGATTTGTATTTTATCATAGTCATCACTGTGGTCTTCGTTCAAGTCAGTACCTATTGAGATTTAGCCTTGAGTGTCATTTTTTTTGTTAATACTGAGCGTTGGATTTGACCACCCTTCTTTTTTCAGAACCACATAATTATTAGTCTTTTAAAATTATTATTAAGGATCTCTAGTAAATACTTTGTGTTGTTTTTAATTTTTTCCTTCACTTATGAGCAATATCTCTGTCAGACATATAGTTCTAAACTGAGATCTCTCCCCCACAGTTCTTGTATTTTAGAACTTATTATTATTTCTTATGAGAAATACATTTGTTTTCCTTTCTCTGTAGGCAATCTGTTGGAATTGGCCATAGTCTTGGCAGAAAGAGCAAACTCAGCTGGGGTTTTGATGGGGTTCGATGAAGGGACTGTATATGTCGATGTGGGTGGGTAAGACTGAGGAAGCAACAAGGGATCCACTGATGCAAAAAGAAAGAGGAAAGCCATTTTTCCTGTAAGTTTCAGTCTGGAAGATGAGGGAACAGTATTTCCAAACCTGGGAGAGCATTCAAGCAATTGAGGCTGAAAGAGGGATTCACTTACTTTCAGAACCACTCAAAGCAAGATGGAGGCAAAAGTCAACATCTCCACCTCTCTCGTTTATTCCTTGCGATCTCCTGCCAGTATGTCCCATTGGCTGAAACCAACCGGAAGCCAGAGAGCAAGCAACCCCATAGGATGAATTCCATAATGATCACCATCTCAGAGTATGGAGTCTAGAGCAGGAGCAGAGGAAGATGGAGAATTGATCAATTAATACAGGGGGCAAGAGAAAATGGAGGCTGCACATTGGCTGTTTGTCCTGGTAACTTCTAGGGCTTTTGTCTTTGACTCTGAGGTTTCGCTGTTTATCCGAATTTTAGATATGGAATTGTTTTCATTTCTCCATTTCAAGACTCAGTACCCAGTATATTCTTTCTTTCTGAGAATTCTAGTCTTTAAGTCTGGAAAATGTGCGGTCTGTCTGCTCTCATTCTAGAGTTCCTCTTTTCCTAATATAGGTAGTTGGACTCATTCTTTTTTTCCATTACTCTTAATCAGTCTCTCTCTCTCTCTCATGCTATCATCATCATCATCATCATCATCATCATCATCATCATCATCATCAGTAGAGGTTACTTTCAACAGAATTTCACTGTGGAAAATACTTTATAGGTGTATTTTTTGATTGCTTGTGCTAAAGCGGCAAGGATTTGACCTTTTTTAAAAAAGGTGATGATACCAAGTAAATACTCTAAATTCTGACACTTTGTGAGCTAACAGCAATCTAGGACGTCTCATTTCTCCCACTCACTCTAATTCCAGCTGTGGCTCTCCTTTCTTGCAGTCTTCCTTGTCCTTCCTTAGGATGATTTTTTTTTTTCTATTCCTAGCTTCATGGACAATGTAGATCTTAGAGGTTATAAGCTTTATACCAGGTATCTGTTCATCTCTCTGCATCATACAAACCTGAAGTCTCATTCTTCGTACCCACTTCTCCTAATTCTTATGTGTGGGACCAAAACCTTCGTCTGCGAATACTTATTTTTTAGCTTTGAATACACGCTTGAAAAATACACTTGAATATTTAATTTTCTTTTTTGAACTCAACTATTTTATCAAGCATTTCTATGTGTTTGGAAGAGAAAGTGACCCATCCATGTGCATTTAGTCCTTTACATTGCCCTGGATCATGTGTAATGGATATCACTATCCCAAATATGTGGACAAGATATTGAGACTATTTTAAATAAGTCTGCTTAGTAAAGGCTTTTTCTCTTATAAGATGATCTGCAGGATATGTGGGTTTGTGTTTTTTAGTAGGCAGAAAAGTGGAATTGAATAATCTCATGAAACTCTTCAGAAATGCTAGAAAATTGCTTGTTTTCTTTTTCACACATGGCTGAGCTACCATTAACAGTGTGCCTGATGTCTCTGCTTTCTTTTAGGGGACTGTTTACTTGTGAACAGTTCACTTTCACATTGATATCCAGTAGAACGTTTTTCTTTCTGAATGTATAAGCCATAGTGTTCCATTTTCTGTAAGTAACTGCTGAGCAGAAATAGATTTCTTTTATCAAATGATATGGTTGTTCTTGTGTGAGATCCATTCATTATTGTTCATGCCGTTTTTAAACTTACTGTCTTCTTTAGCAATTGAATTGTTATTATAATGTAGTATTTCACTATATTCTTATAACATATGGATATGGGCATACCATCTCCTCTATTTTCCAAGTATAGGGCTGAGCTCTTTGTATATATTAATTACAATTTATAGATGAACTCTGCAAGTTAAGTATTACCAGGATGACAGTGGAGAAAATTGATGTTCACAGAGGCTGAGTAGCTTGCCCAATTCACTGCTTGCAAAGATGGGATTTAAATCAAGTTTTATATTTTAAAAATACATATCACTGTCATTGCCTTCAACATTCCAGATAAATGAATTGCAATAGAGAAGTTGCTTTACACATTCTTGGCCAAATAACCAGCTAATGCCATTGACTTCCATAGCAGCATAATTTCTACTTTAAATGCATTTCCCAGAATTACAGGAAATGGTTTCCTCACTGTCTCTTTGTCCAGAAGTCCCTGCCAGGACATACGAGCATGAGATACCAACATTATGGTTCTCTGCAGCATCGTGAGGGCCATAGCACTGAAGGACATACACTCAGGTATTTTACATGCAATAATTAATGCATTTCACTTATCAGAAATTCATCTTTGCCTTTATTCAATCAACGCCTGGTCTTTGCATGTGCAATACATGCCAGGAAATATGAAAACAGTTGGGAAATTGGAGAAAGCTAAGACTCAATGCCTGATCTTTATAAGCTCAGTGTCACGAAGAAAATAGATTCACATCAGTAGACTGAAACAAGATCTTATAAACACAATAGAAGCTTGTACACAATGAATATATAGCAAATATTGAGTCCAGAAAAAATAGTAACTTAATGAGGGGGGTTGTCAAATTTCATCTAAAACAGAAGGATTTCTTCATGTCAAATATTATAATATGGTAGAAATTTCACTGCTTGTACCAGAGGACATATGGAGCCATGTGCTTCTCAAATAGCCTTAAATGCTTCAGTTATTTACCTATTCAAAAAAATTATTGAGTGCCCACTTGACTCCAGGAACTGTTAGATTCCCCTTTCGGCAAGAGAAGGCATGGCCCTTGGCCCGAATGGAGCTTACAGTCTAGTAGGGAAGACTTACATTAGTCAAATTAACTGAAATTTACATAAATCAAACTACTGCAGAATTGCATCTGTGATGAGTGCTATGAAAATAAATATAGGACCCTCAGAGACTCAATAATAGTTTTGTTTCCTTTTTCACCGATCATGGGGGGTGAGGAAATGATACCTGATCTGAGATCGACAGAATAAGTAGGAATCATCTATGAGAACTGGAAAGGAAAGAATACTCCAAGCAGAGAGAACAACATCTGTAAGTATTGAAGTGATCTTGCAAACACATGACACTGAATGAGAGCTTCTATGTCACTGAGTAGAGATGGGAAGGTTAGCATGAAGTCAAAGGGAGATGCAAAGAGCACACCATGTCAGCCTCTGGAGGCCATATGAAGAAGTTCTGTTGTCATGCTAAGGGAAATGGGTTTTACACGTCACTGAATTAGCAACAGTATGGAAAATGGGTTAGAATATTGACCAGAAGGAATGTAGTTAGAAACCAGTTTACAGACTATTACAGCAGTCCAGAGGAGAGATGATACAAATGAAATTGTTCGGTGCCCATGAACCCTCAGCAGCCAACACTGAGTATTACATAGGCATTTTTTTATTCCTCACTAGGCTCACATGAACCATTTCTTCTGTTTTCAGAAAACTGAGCCCAGCCATTCTTTTCCTGAGAATGTAGAACTTTCTGCTCACAGCACAAATCAATATTTCAGAAACCAGACTTAAGGCACTTTGATGAATTATTCTACATTCAAAAAGCAGTAATATACCAATGAAGATGTCCCTTGATAATTTAGGATTTTATGCTTATTTTTGAAATGACAATAATTTTCTGAGGGGTGGTGCTAAGTTCCCTAAGAACAGCCATTCTGACCCCGACTGTGTAATAGATTGCTGATTCGTGCTTTCTGTTTATCAAGGAAAGAAGGCCAATCATGGATGAGAAGTTCAGAGAAAACTGAATACAGAATCAGCATGCACTGAGATTAACAGAATCAAAACCAAAATAAAACAACAAGACAACAACAACAGAAACCTAGGTCCAGGCTACAGCAGTATTTATTTAGTTACTTGCTCCTTAGCAACTCACTTTCCTAATTTTAAGAAAACTTCTTGGACTAAATTCCCTGTATGGTGAATGTTACTCTCTTCAGTGTGAATGTGTTTGTGTGTGTGTGTGTGTGTGTGTGTGTGTGTGTGTGTATGTGTGTGTATGCATTCATTTGACCTCATAATTATCTTCCAGATGTCTCTGTACTAGTCGGTGGGGGTAGGATTGACAGCATCCAGGGCAGTTGCCAATATGTTTGAAGAAATGGGGCTACCAGCCAAACAATTGGTAGAAGCAGAGACTGGAGAAATAGTAACAATGATGGCAGATAAATTGGATAAGGAGGAAACAATAGGCAAGAGGAGGCAGTGGTGGTGGTTAGGGTCAGGTAACAGTGGTGAGTGAAAAGCTAACGAAGGCAACACTGGTTGTAGAGGAGGAATGGACTCTCTCTATCTATTTCTCTGGAAATAGGATTAGGACTTGATTTAATATTTCTCTGCTTCACCTCAAGTTTTTGTTATGTAATTTAATTACAATTGGGAAAAATAAAACTTTTGTCTTCCTACGTCCTGTTAAAAAGAAATTTCACAAAAATATAAATATATTAAGCTTGTATAGCAAGAATTAACTTCAAGTTAGATTTGAATATGCAAAAATATCACTCCTATATTTCTCTATAACTGAAGTTGGTTTAAATATTGAGTCATCATTTCTACTTGGTAGGGGAAAACAATCTTTTCAATTCAAAATAAACTCAGTCAATCCAACAAGAGGATATAACACTTGTAAATATCTACGCACCCAATGTAGGTGCACCTAAATATATAAAGCAATTATTAACAGACATAAAAACAGAAATAGACAGTAACACAATAATAGTAGGGGACTTTAACACTCCACTTACACCAATGGATAGATCATCCAAACAGAAGATCAATAAGGAAACATTGGCCTTAAACGACACACTAGAACAGATGGACCTAGTAGATGTGTACAGAGCATTCCATCCAAAAACAGAAGAATACACATTCTTTTCAAATGCACATGGAACATTCTCCAGGATTGATCACATAATAGGCCACAAAACAAGTCTCCATAAATTTAAGAAGATTGAAATAATACCAAGCATCTTTTCTGACCACAACGGTATGAAACTAGAAATCAACTACAGGAAGAAAATCAGAAAAGCCTCAAATACGTGGAGATTAAACAAAATGCTATTGAACAACAACTGGGTTAATGAAGAAATCAAAGAAGAAATCAAAAAATACCTGGAGACAAATGAAAATGAAAATAAGACATGCCAGACTTTATGGGATACAGCAAAAGCGGTTCTAAGAGGAAAGTTTATAGCAATACAGGCCTATCTCAACAAACAAGAAAAATCTCAAATAAACAATCTAACAATGCACCTAAAGGAACTGGAAAAAGAAGAACAAACAAAGCCCAAAATCAGTAGAAGAAGGGAAATAATAAAAATCAGAGCAGAAATAAATGAAATAGAGACCAAAAAAACAATAGAAAAAATTAATAAAACCAAGAGCTGGTTCTTTGAAAAGATAAACAAAATTGACAAACCTTTAGCTAGACTCATGAAGAAAAAAAGAGAGAAAGCACAAATAAGTAAAATCAGAAATGAAAGAGGAGAGGTTACAACAGACACCTCAGAAATACAAAAGATTATAAAAGAATACTATGAAAAGCTATATGCCAACCAATTCGACAATCTGGAAGAAATGGATAAATTCTTAGACTCATACAGCCTTCCAAAACTGGATCAAGAAGAAATAGAGAATTTGAATAGACCAATCACCAGTAAGGAGATTGAAACAGTAATCACAAACCTCCCCAAAAATAAAAGTCCAGGACCAGACGGCTTCCCTGGTGAATTCTACCAAACATTCAAAGAAGACTTAATACCTATCCTTCTCAAACTCTTCCAAAAAATTGAGGAGGGGGGGAAGCTCCCTAACTCATTCTACGAAGCTGACATTACCCTGATACCAAAACCAGACAAGGACAACACAAAAAAAGAAAATTACAGGCCAATATCACTGATGAACATCGATGCAAAAATCCTCAACAAAATACTAGCAAATCGCATACAACAATATGTTAAAAAGATTATACACCATGATCAAGTGGGATTTATTCCAGGTATGCAGGGATGGTTTAACATTCGCAAATCAATCAACGTAATACACCACATTAATAAAATGAAGAATAAAAATCACATGATCATCTCAATAGATGCAGAGAAAGCATTTGACAAGATACAGCATCCATTTATGATAAAAACTCTGAATAAAATGGGTATAGAAGGATAGTACCTCAACATAATAAAGGCCATATATGAGAAACCCACAGCTAATATCATCCTCAATGGTGAAAAACTGAAAGCTATCCCTCTAAGAACAGGAACCAGACAAGGATGCCCACTGTCACCACTCCTATTCAACATAGTACTGGAAGTCCTAGCCAGAGCAATCAGGCAAGAGAAAGAAATAAAAGGGATCCAAATTGGAAAGGAAGAAGTGAAACTGTCACTATTTGCAGATGACATGATTTTATATATAGAAAACCCTAAAGAATCCACCAGAAAACTTTTAGAAGTAATAAATGAATATGGGAAAGTTGCAGGATACAAAATCAACATACAAAAATCAGTTGCATTTCTGTACACTAACAACGAAGTAGCAGAAAGAGAAATTAAGAATACCATCCCATTTACAATTGCAACAAAAAGAATAAAATACCTAGGAATAAACTTAACCAAAGAGGTGAAGGATCTGTACACTGAAATCTATACAACATTTCTGAAAGAAATTGAAGAAGACACAAAGAAATGGAAAGATATTCCGTGCTCTTGGATTGGAAGAATTAACATAGTTAAGATGTCCATACTTCCTAAAGCCATCTATAGATTCAACGCAATCCCTATCAAAGTTCCAACAACATTTTTCACAGAAATAGAACAAAGAATCTTAAAATTTATATGGAACAACAAAAGACCCCGAATAGCTAGAGGAATCCTGAGAAAAAGGAACAAAGCTGGAGGTATCACACTTCCTGATTTCAAAATATACTACAAAGCTATAGTAACCAAAACAGCATGGTACTGGCACAACAACAGACACACAGATCAATGGAATAGAATCGAAAGCCCAGAAATAAACCCACACATCTATGGACAGCTAATCTTTGACAAAGGAGCCAAGAATATACAATGGGGAAAAGAAAGTCTCTTCAACAAATGGTGTTGGGAAAACTGGATAGCCACATGCAAAAAAATGAAAGTAGACCCTTACCCTACACCATACACAAAAATTAACTCCAAATGGATTAAAGACTTGAATGTAAGACCTGAAACTGTGAAACTTCTAGAAGAGAACGTAGGCAGTACGCTCTCCGACATCAGTCTTAGCAACATCTTTTCAAACACCATGTCTGACCGGGCAAGAGAAACAATAGAAAAAATAAACAAATGGGACTACATCAAACTAAAAAGCTTCTGCACAGCAAAGGAAACCATCAACAAAACGAAAAGAGAAGCTAACAATTGGGAGAAGATATTTGCAAACCATACATCTGATAAGGGCTTAATCTCCAAAATATATAAAGAACTCATGCATCTCAACAACAAAAAAAGTAACAACCCAATTAAAAAATGGGCAAAAGACCTAAACAGACATTTCTCCAAAGAAGATATACAGATGGCCAACAGACACATGAAAAGATGTTCAAAATCACTAACTATCAGGGAAATGCAAATCAAAACTACAATGAGATATCACCTCACGCCCGTCAGAATGGCTATAATTAACAAGACAGGAAACAACATGTGTTGGAGAGGATGTGGAGAGAAGGGAACTCTCATACACTGCTGGTGGGAGTGCAAACTGGTGCAGCCACTATGGAAAACAGTATGGAGATTCCTCAAAAAATCAAGGATAGAACTACCATATGATCCAGCTATTCCACTGCTGGGTATTTATCCAAGGAACTTGAAAACACCAATTTGTAAAGGTACATGCACCCCTGTGTTCATTGCAGCGTTATTCACAATAGCCAAGACTTGGAAGCAACCTAAGTGCCCATCAAGGGACGAATGGATGACGAAGATGTGGTATATATACACAATGGAATACTACTCAGCCATAAGAAACGATGAAATCCAGCCATTTGTGACAACATGGATGGACATTGAGGGTACAATGCAAAGTGAAATAAGTCAGAGGGAGAAGGTCAAATACCATATGATTTCCTTCATTAAGTAGTAGATAATAACAACAGTAAACAAACACATAGGGACAGAGATTGGATTGGTGGTTACCAGAGGGGAAGGGGGAAGGGAGGAGGGTGAAAGGGATAATTTGGTGCATGTGTGTGGTGATGGGTTGTAATTAGTATTTTTGTGGTGAGCATGATGTAATCTATGCAGAAATAGAAGTATAATGATGTACACCTGGAATTTTTACAATGTTATAAACCAATGTTACTGCAATAAACAAAAATTACATATAGTTCAAAAAAAAAAAACAAAATAAACTCAGTCATTTTTAGATTTGTTTAGTTTACCTTCTGAGTAATTATTCAGTCTATTCAGGAATCTGCCCTTCCAGTTTTCCTTCCTGCGTCTTTGATGTAAGGAAAAGTGTATCTTGTTATTTCATTAGTCAACTTAATCATTTTTGTTCAGCCAGAGAAAACTGCATGATGTGCAAGAAATTCTACCAAAACCTCGTTGTGTTCAAGCAAGAGAAAGTGGCAGTGGTAACATGTTAACACGCAACAGAAACAACAAAAACAACAACCTCAAATCTCATTTGAGTAACTTACTAAGAAATAGTGAATTCTTGCAGAGAACTATGTGTGTGTGTGTGTGTGTGGAAAACTAAATCAGCCAAAGTGAGAAACATGAAGACTGTAAATATTTCTTTCATGGCAGCTACTGTAAAGATCATTCTTTTCCTGAGAAGATGCTGAAATTGATAGGAACGTAATGAATTCTGAGTTGCAAATGAAAACTGAGATAGTTTTGTTACTTAAGTCACTCCATTGCCCTATATCTATATCCAAAGTTTCAGGAAAATATCTCCACATGTGATTAGGAGAAGTACAACATTTTTAAAATAAAGCAAGGCCCAGAATAACAGAGTGCTCTAGAAGAAATAAGGAAAGCATCTTCTTCATGAAATGCACAAAGCTGCCAGCTGTGAAATTGAGTTGATGACTTTGCATTGCCATCACCCAAATCTGCAAGAACAGGACAATCTGGGTCTTAAATGTAAATGGTTCCCATTAGGGAATAAGGGAAGCTTAACAATTCAGTAGCCATATCACCATCAAGAGGTCCTTCTACTGGCTGAATTGGTCAAAAAAGTATCCTACTGCTCTGCTGACATCATTTGAAAGTGAGCATCTATTTAGTGTTGCAGAAGTGTGCTATAGTGACTACAAGAAGAATCAAGAGGGAACAGGACTGAGAAATTATTGTTATTATTAGCATATAGTGTCAAATTTTCTAAAGTAGACAGCTAGCATTTTTTTAATATTTTTCTTTCAACTTTTAATATGAATTTTTTTAAAGATACACAAAATTAGAGAGCATAGTATAAAGAAGCTCTGGTTACACTTTCTAGAATATCTTAAAGCAAATTTTACTCATCATATCACCCATAGCTATCTCTACATTATCCATCTCTAATATAGACTTTTTTGGTAGCAGGTTCATTGAAATATAATTCATCCATGTACAAGTGCAGAATTCAGTGGTTTTAAGACATTCACAAATTGTCTGATGAACACTATGATCAGTTTTAGAATTCTTTCATCACCTCAAAAAGCAAATCTGTACTCTAGCTATCACCCCATAATCTCTGCCACCCTTCACCCCAGGAAACCACTGATCTACTTTTGTCTTTATAGTATTGTCTATTCTGGACATTTCATATGAATTGAATCATACAATATGTGACTTTCATCTTTGGCTGCTTTCACTTAGCATGTAGTTTTCAAGGTTTATCCATGTTGAGAATGAACCAGTACTTCATTTGTTTTTATGGGCAAATAATATTCATTTACATAGTTATACCACATTTTGTTTATCCATTGATCACTTGATGGACACTTGGGTTGTTTCTACCTTTTGGCTACTATGAATAATGCTGTTACGAACAATTGTATACAAGTTTTTTGGTGGACTTATGTTTTTATTCAACCTACCATGACCTTTTTGTTCAACCTTTATGACCCGAGTTGCTTGGTTATATGGTAGCTATATGTTGGACTTTTTAAGGAATTGCAAGACTGTTTTCCAAAATGGTTGCACACTTATGTTCATACCAATAGTGTGTGAGAGCTGATTTCTCCACATCCTCATCAACACTTGTTATTATCTAACTTTTTTATTCTAGCCATCTTTGTAGTATGAAGTTATGTCTTATTGTGGTTTTGATTTTTATTCCATGGTGACTAATGATGTTGAACATCTTTTAAGATTTGTAAAGTACCTATGTACTCTAGATAGAAGTCCTGATTAGATATGATATGTAAATATTTTTTCCCATTGGATGGATGTGCGTAGAGACTCAATTTTCATTTTTTTTCCATTATTTCTTTCTCTTCCTTTTTAAAGGTTAATTGAATCACAGTCAGTTGGTAGGTGGAAATAACTTAATTTGTTATCTGGTATTTCCAAGTTGATCTACCTTTCTTCTTGATAATTGTAGTTTCTCCCTTCTCTTGTTCTCTTGCATATTGTTATTGGGGTACTAAAATGTCTTATTTTAGGGTTCTAGAAGACCGGGATATATTAGCTCATTTGAAAGGTATGCTGATTACAAGCATCTAATTTTTAAACAAGAGAATATATTGAGATGATTTTATTACAACTAGAAGATATAACTATTAATTTAATAATTGATCTCTAAGATTACCTGAGATATCTGTCAACAACATAAACATATGAAATGTAGACCAGGTAAGTGTGTAAAAGATGGCATTGAAATACTATAAATCTGGACTTTAGGAGACATTGACACGTCTATTTGAAAGTCATTAATAAATGGATGCAATTAAAAACTATGGCAATAAACAAAATATTTTAAGAAGAGAATAAAGCTAGAAAACAGAAAGGAGTGAGGACTAATACCTGAGGCTCTTGATCATTTAGGAGCTAGGCATTAGAAAAGAAACTGTAGAAAGTTATTGAGAATAAACAGCCAACATGTCAGGAGGGAAAACATACAGTTGAGATAATGAATAAGCCAAGACAAAATAGTGTTTCAAATAGGAGAGAATGGGCAAGTGATACTGGTTCCCTTGAAGTCAGCAACATGGATATTTCTTTTCATCTTGTCAAGGGCAGTTTCAGTTATGTTTTTGGGAAAGAAAACAGATTGAAATGGGATATTGAGTGAATGAAAGATAAGATAATTAAGGTAAAGAATTGAGAAGTATTATCATGAAATGTAAAAGAAAAATGAATAACCAGCTGGGAAAGTATCCATAATTAAAGGAACATTTCTTGTCGTTTTGTTGTTGTTGTCTATTTGGAGGCTGACAAAAATCCAGTGCAGAGAACCAAATTAATGAAGCAGGATAAAGAGAGAATAAATAAAGTAATGAAATCTTGAAAAAGGCAAAGTGGGTGTCATTTGTGAAATGCCAGTTAAAGACTCTTCTGAGCAAGGATATGGTGGCAGAGATAAGCCCCAGAGAGTTAGAAATCAAGGAAAACAAAAATAGGCTTGCTTAGAGATAACTGAAAATCAAAACCATGGAGCCAATATTTCATACCTCTCTGGTCTCAATGGACAATTCAAACTGGTTCCATCTTGTCACACCTCACTCAGTAATAAGGTATTCTGTCCTTTCCAACACTGTCTCTAGGATGTTCAAATTCCCTACCCTATGTTTGAAGGGTGTATGAGTGTTCAGGATGGTCAGATTGTCCAGAGAACAGATGTGCCCAGAGTCAATCCAAAACAGACAATGTGGATAGAAGGTAATCCCTGTTCTTGTCCTTGTAGTTCTCAGGTGCTCAGGACAGGTTTCTATCTACATCTCTCACACTGAAGCCCTATCCTCATCACCATGAAGGTTTCTCTGCTCCTCCTCTTTCCTTCTCATGCTTTACCTTTTCTCCTGCAGTTGATGGAATTAATATAGTCCATGAAGAGCTCAAAATATTTTTCCTATAAGGGACTTGATCTTTCTGTCTGTCATCCTCTGCAACATTTGTGCTAGTAACTCACGTCTCTCTGTGTGGGCTGAGTTGATAGCTGATATAATTAGGATGCAATTGACATAACTTTGTGTGTATAAAAAGCAGGGAGAATTATGAGTCCAGATAAGAAACATTGTCTGGCCACAATGCAAGGAGGCAACATACCCATAGACTCATAAGTCCAAAGAACCATTTCTCATCCAGCTTTCCATATATTCATTCACACTCTACGTATCTCCAATTTAATGAACAATCACTTGACACAACTATACTTGCTTGTAGCAAAGAGTCAAAGGGTTTGTCCTTCTTAGAAGTTTTGAACAATGCAAAGAAAACAATGGTACTGTTCTGTTCAGACTCTTACTAGCTATGTGACCCTGGGGAAGTTATTTAATCTCTCTGCATTTCAGTTTCTTTGTTTCTTATATGGGGCTATACTTTCTCACTTCCCAGACTTTTGGGTAAGTTTAATGAGGTCATGACTGTCTTCACATTTTCTTAAAATGGCTATGGCAATTCTTACCAATAAGTACAATTTTTTTTTTTTTTAATTTGAAAGACAACCCAATCCTAAACTGAAGTCCTTTTTTGGAAAGTGTATTAGGAGGAAATGTGTACCAGTTACTATGTAACAAAAATAATTACATCAATAACCTCGTTTCCTACCTGCAGAGCTACAGTGAGTTAATGTGGTTACCACAGACCCCAACATTTGTGGAGTGCTTACTGTGTGTCAAGTGCTCATCTAAAAGTTTTATATGTGTTACATAATAAATCCTCACAATAGCCTGTAATTTAGATCGTAATATTATCCTCTTTTCACAGATTTTGAAACTTAGGCCCACCCAGGGAGGATAAATATGTTTCATAGGAGTTTCTAGTTATCTAAAAAAATCCCATGAGAGAGAAAGAGAAAGGAGTAAATGACTCAGCGAATGGCCCATAACTAAGAGTCAAGGCATCTCATTCTAAGCTCACTTCATAAACTAATTGCATGAAATTACATGGACAGCGTTTTTACACTAGATGTCCCAGCTTCCTACTCAAAACAATGATATAATGAAAATTTCCCCCTTACTTTGTGAGGCAGTGGTAAGCATCAACTGAAATTATAAAAAAGCTATAAATGTGTTCCATGTATCTAAAATTTTTCTTTTAGTGCAAACTTTACTATCCTCAATTTTATATAATCCACTCAAATTGACATACATGAATTTCACTCATAAGCAGCATTAATGTTCACACTTGAAGTAATTTTTTCATTTTTTATATTGTTATACTATGATGATATATAGTACTTATCATGCATCCCCAATTCCTTGTCGCTGGGAATACAAAATGATTAAAATTTAAAGACTTTATAGGAGAGAATGACTCATTTGTACACAGATCTACTTGAAATGAAAGGAGTATTAAAAGTCAATTTTTAAAAAATATTTATCATATAAGACAATGAAGGAAATAAATATTGAGTCTATAACTTGATAAAGACAAAATTAGGCACTGGGAACAAAACCACAGCAGTTAAAGAAAACATGAGAGCCAGCTAAATAGTGAAGAAAAATGTAAGTGGGAGACATGTAACATTCTAATTATTATTTTGATTTTGATTCAACTGTGACTGGATTTTGGAAGTAAATAAAGCTAATAATAACTTAGATATGTTTATGAAAACTGTCCTTTGAAGTTCATATGTTTGACTTGAACAAATCAGTAACAACAGAAATAGCAATCTGTGGCATGATTAATCCAACATTTACATACTCCCTATGCTCAGAGAAAGGAGCAGTTGTGAGCATAAAATAGAAGATACTCAAATTTCTTAGACATTCTGTGAATGATTATTACTATTGTTATATTTTAAGTCTAATTTCCTTTCCTTGCGCCCTTTTCTTCTGTACTCCATAAAGATATCATTTTACTCAATTGGTTCATCTTGAAAGTTTAATCTTTTATGGCTCCTAAATTGAGAGACAGATAAGTGGATTCAGGAATATCAGATATGCAATCTATGGAATGAGATTTTTACTTTCCTTTTCTGGTAGGATTCATAGAAATCCATTCATTATTTAAATATAAATGAAACAGATGTATATAGAAAACACTCAAAGTTAATAATAATTATGAACCTGGTTATTATGCAGACGCAGCAAACATGGTCATAATAAGCTCAATAGAAATATGTATTAAGAAAGAAACAGATAAATACAGATTGATTCTCAGTTATGTGATGTAATATC
Source organism: Dicerorhinus sumatrensis harrissoni (assembly GCA_014189135.1). Classification (NCBI taxonomy): domain Eukaryota; kingdom Metazoa; phylum Chordata; class Mammalia; order Perissodactyla; family Rhinocerotidae; genus Dicerorhinus; species Dicerorhinus sumatrensis. Next base: position 5,108,423 of record JABWHU010000002.1, read on the forward strand.
TTTGGGATTTTATTCAGATTATTGAACCTTTCTAATGCTCATCATCTCAACATGACATTTTATAGATATAGTGTATTTGATTTCTTCCAAACACCAAGTGTCTGGCATAGAACATTCTCTCTTCCCCACAGGGCAGGTATTGTACCATGGGAATATAGGAACTATGGAAAATTTCCAGCTTTCTGTTCAGGAATAAGTCAAATTTGAAATAATCATAATTATTTTGTATACAATTGCATGATTTTACAAAATGTTATAACAATTACTGTTGTTGTAATTCATGAATCAGCAATGAACTGTTTCTAGGGAATTATTAGCACAAAATCACTTTTTGAATAGCAATATCTGTAACAAAGTAGCATTAGAGAAAGCTTGAGGTGGAGACATCAGTGTGGGCCAATCTAACTGGGAAGATCTTCAAGGATGAGGCGAGATTTGAGCAAGGCCTTGGAGCTTGGGTGAGCGATGAAGATGGATGACAGATGGCAAGGTAAAGTCAGAAAGGTGGGAAAAAGACTGAGGACCACAGAACTGTTTTATTTATATGGTATTTAAAGACTCAGTTTGCTTACACTTTTTAATTTTGTTTGAAAATTTGGGTTCATGTGAGTGTCTTATCACAACACGTTATTTCTTCCAACAAGACAGACTTGAGAGATACCTCTCACCAGCTGAGCCCTCTGCACCCTGGAGAAGGAAGCAACAGGATAGAAGTGACCATCGAAAAGCTTCAGTATTCCTGGACTCAGTTCTTTACAGTAGGATTTTGCTCTCAAGTGTGAAGTAACCCATCTAATGCATCTTAAAATCATAGATTCATTTTTTTGCTCTATCTGATGTTTTGATTAAGTGCCAGTTTGGACTATCCAGGCTCGTTCTTCACACCATTAGCATACACAGTGCCCAGCCCAGAGCCTTGAGTATGGCAGGGTTTCAAAAAATATTTGCTAAATGTAAGGATGAATAATTAAGAGGTGACAATTTAACCTCTTCCAAGAACTCCTCTTAAGCAATCTCCCCTACCCCGCTTCAGTACACTTTTGCCTCCCTTTAATTTCCAGCACTTATTAACAGAATCTGTCCCACACCATCATGCTTATATTCTGTCAATTTCATGCTAAAAATTGAATTTTCATATATTCAATTCGATTGTAAAGACACTCCCAAAGTGAAGACTCTGTTTCATAATTCCATTTCTTGTAGTGCCACTGGCAGTCAGCAGACTGGGTTCTAATGCTTGCTCTCATACTGACGGCCATGGACAAGCCATTTTGGTTACCTCTATTTACTGTCGTGGTTCTGCTTACTTCATGGAATGGTGGCAAGGACCAACTGCAGTTACACATGAAAGTGCACTGTGCGTGTTGTAAGCCACAACAAAATTATAAGATACAATTAATTTAGCAACTCTAAATTTAGAATAATTTATCAATACACATTATTAGTCACATAAGTAGATAAGCCAAACCTCTACCCAATTTTTTTAAATCTTCCTGGGCGTGAGTTATCAATCAGAGGACTTCAAGGAGGAGGAAGCACACAGAAATGGGTGGAGATCTGGCTGTGAAAGAGAGCAGGACATTTCACAGTGAGAGAGGGACGTGAACCACGAGGGGTGGGCATAACATTGCGCGGAGTTGTCAATAAGCAGATAGTATAAGGGGATGGTCCAGACCTACACGGATGCAGCTCAGTCATAGAAAGATGTTAGCTGTGAGATAAGCAGTTTGGAATTAATTTTTAGGCAGTTGGGGTCCACAGAGATATATGAATGAGGACTGAGATGAAAAAATCTGTGTTAAGAAAATAATTGGCAGCAACATGAAGAGGGAATCTGAGTGCAGAAAGAAGGGAGGAAGGAAGGCTTGCAGGAAGGAATTATCAGTGTGAAATCAGAGCCACAGAAGACAAAGGAGCGGAGAGTAAATGCTATGCTTCCCAAGGGTTAGCCGTCAGACTTTCTTTGGTTCACTCAAGGGTGTTTTCTGATAAATTCATTGTCATTATTTAAATATTAAGATATTCCACTTAAAAACTTGGATTTCCACATCCTTTTTTTAAACAGAAAGTGGTGGCTTGGAATGCAGGAACATGTGAATAAGGCAAAACTAAACTCTCATTTTCTCATGGGAAGAAATAGATGTGCACGTGATTTCCAGTTTGCCAGAGTCCTCAACCCCCTCTATTCTCCCTGAGCACTGCAGTAATGTGTCAGTCACCACTTCCTAGCTCACTTTTGCTATTCACACCCCCATTAAAACATGTCCATTTCACTTTAAGCATTTCTATTTTTAAGCTCTTAGATTATTGTCATAGAACTGGAAAAACTGTGTTACTTATGAGTTGTGAGAAAGGGTTATTGACAATTCTGAGGTCTTGATTAATGTGAAGAATATAGTGCAATTAACTGAGATTGGTAGCAAATGCTGAGAAGAAGACTTGACAGAAAGAACATGAGCTGGATTCAGATATTGTATGAACACATATGGTTATATCTTCTGGGCAAGTGGAGAGTCTAGCCTGCAACTTGGAAGAACTCCTAAGGCAATGATCATTAAGTATTGTGAATGATGAGGTGATCTTAAGAGAGTTCATAAAGCAACGAGAAGAGGGCTGAGAATAGAGCATTGGGTGATTAGGGGGACAGAGAAACATGGACAGAGCATACTTAAAGGAGAGTACTTAAGAAAATCAATTACTCAATCATCAAATATAATGAATGTAACAGATGTGCCACTTCGTTAACATCAGCATTCTGCTATTCTGTTCTTGTGCAAAGGATATAACTATAAATTTAGCACTTGTGTTCACTGAGGGAGAAAGCATTTTGCTTTTATTTATTTTTTTCTTTTCTGCTATATATGAAGGAATCAACTTGGTTTAAATAAAGTCTCAATTATTTGACCTCAGCAGACAGAATGTTTTCAGCCTTGAAAATATTCCCTCACACACCACATTTGTATTTTCTAACATAACTTTATATGTGTTACCTTATGCTATGTGAGGAAAGAAAAGAAAGAAAATAGCAGTAGGAGAACAAATAAGGGAGAGAATCCTAAGACCAGTGGGTCCCTAAGTGGCAAAGAAGAGAAATACTTAGCTTAGGGACAAAGCTGCTATAAGAAGTCTTGGAGCCCATCCTTCTAAAGTCCTTTCCTAGACTATTTAAAAATGTAAACATGCACTTATTTTTAAATATAACTAATTATTTTAAAAATGTAAAAAAAGGTTGGGGGCAGGGAAGCCTATGATTCTTACCATTATTCAACAGCTGTTGTTATCTTTTTTGAGTATTCTTTTCTGTCTTCGACCTAACCATTAGTTTTTCATGTCGTCTAAAATGCGTAACGTTTGTCACCGTACCAAGCTTTTGCCTATTTACATCTGTTTGTGGCTGACCCATTTCCAGAAATCTGCATTTCCAATACGCCCAAACTTTGTAAGATGCTGAGAAAGACATATCCTAACCCCCTTGATTTCAGTTCTCCTACTTTTCTCCCCAAGGGAGAAAAGAAATTTATTTGCAAAAGCACTTAGTTTAATTTCAAGAATCTTAGATTCTAGAATCGATATGTTTCCTAATATTCTGTGTGAAATTGGGTTCATCACTTAAATTAGGCAGGCTTTCTTTTTCACATATTTAAGTTAATGTGGCAGACACAGCCTTAGTTTCTTCAAAATGTGTCATGAAGATAAACTGAGACAATATAACTTTAAAATTATTGAAAAATAAGAAACTGAGTATTTACTCTCTTATCAGCAAGGCTCTCTGGGGGCCTTCCCAACCAATGGATGACATTTCTTTATGTCATTTGTGGCCTAGGGACATTTTAGTTCCTCTTTAGATAATAACATATGTTACCAAACTCCAAAATAAAAAGCTTTAGACACTCACTTTAAAACTATTTTCAAGATCCACATTCTGAATAATTTAGGTGAGACTGAACCACATCTTGTTCATTCTTCTATCTTGTTAAAGCAGGTGCCATAAATGGCACATGATATTTCTTAGTGTTTTGCATAAAGGGGTCTCAAATAGATAATGCAATTATGAAACTCAAAATATGAATCTGGTCATGAACTTTTCCATTTATTCAGACAAAAATTTCAACCTGCAATTCCTTCAATAAGAAGTGATGCTGTATATGTGTGTGTGTAAACCTAGAGTTGCTAGTAAGGCCTTGTGCAGATGTAAACAAGTTTACAAGTGTTTAATATGGACTATGAAAATGTATTATACCTCATTAACACTTAACAGTCTTATGGTTCTTTAATTCAAGATTCATTTTTATTACAACAATTAGAATATGAACCATAAACCACTCAAATTTTGCACTTATAGATACTTTATTCTTTTTTAAAAATAGTTATTATCTCAATGCAAAGCATAGGCAGCTATTTTAATGTTTTATATATAGCTGTTGATATATGATCATGTATAACTGGGCCTGTAGGCTTGAGCTGATAGCTAGTTCATTCAGTAGCATATTATTGATAAACTTAGACATCAATCACAAAAACTGGACATAAACTGAGTCCCAAGATGTTTGGAAATACACGCTATAGATGATAAATAGTTATAGATACAGTCATGCATCGCTTAACAGGGGGAATACATTCTGAGAAATGTGTTGTTAGGTGATTTCTTCATTGTGGGAACATCATAGAGTGTACTTATACAGACCTAGATGGCATAGCCTACTATATACCTAGGCTCTACGGCACTAATCTTACGGAACCACCGTCTTATATGCGGTCCGTCATTGTCTGAAACTACATTTTGTGGCACATGACTGTATACCTATATCTATAATTGTATATTAGGATATATATCTATATCTCCAAAGTGTTAACATTATTATTAACACAGTCATGAGTGGTTCAATGAGGACAATTGTAAAAATAATATGATCATTGCCAATGTACTTTATCACAAATAATAAGAAATATATTAGATTATACATGAAGGCTTTCTCATGCCTCCACAAATATTTCAGGTAAAATCACTAAATTATTCACATTAAACTCAAAAGATTTCTCAAATAACATATTAAGGCAAAGTAACATGATCGACTATTAAATTATTGCTAATAATATCTAGAGACAACAAAGTTATTAGTGATAATTGCATTAACATCACCAAAGGCAAACAGTATAAACTAATATATTTATCTCTCTATCTATCTACTCTCTATCTATGCAAATTTGATATGCAAATTATATAGCAAAATTATGGGTATAATTGATGATAGAGTCCAGTGGATCCCAAAGATGTCTACATGTCAGAATCTCAGGGAAGCTCCTTGGAAATATAGACTCCTGGAGATTTTGACTCTGAGACTTTGATTTTATAAGATCAAGAGTTGGTCCTGAAAATCTGTAGTTTTTTAAGCTCCTTAAGTGATTTTGATGGAAAGTTAGGAGTGGGAACTACTAGGTTAAACTATGGGCAGAAAAAATAAAATCAAAGAAAATATCCACTTGTGCAAAATATATTTATATTTAAATAAAAGCAAAATTAATACACCTGTAATACCAGCCTTTATTTTTGTTAAGCGTCACTGGTTCTTCATTTTCCTGGGAGAAGACGTCCAAAGACTTAGTCCTATCCGCCAGAGATAAATCCGTATTAGCTCTGTTGTCAGTTCTCAAGATGCTGATGATGGAGCTGGGAATACCAGGTCAAAAGATTCTGTCGCATATTTTCCCCACTGTCCTTCTCATTCTTTTCTACCTAAAAAACATCACTTCGTACTCCAAAACCCAGCACCAACGTGCCCTCCTCCATGACGTGTTCTGTAATAATCCAGGCGAAGTCAAGCATTTTCACCTCTGTTCTCTCCTAAATCTAAACAAAAGACTGGCAACTCTCAAGAGCAGGGCATCCATAGGATTCTCGGAGGCAATCTGTGCTAGGAATGGACTGTGGCTGTCTCAGGCTTGAGGGGGATTAGTTAGAAGGTTTAGGATGGCTCACACCACTAAAAGGAAGCTATAAGAGGGGGCCAGCCCCGTGGCTTAGCGGTTAAGTGCACGCGCTCCGCTACTGGCGGCCTGGGTTCAGATCCCGGGCGCGCACCGACCCATCGCTTATCGGGTCACGCTGAGGCAGCATCCCACATACAGCAACTAGCAGGATGTGCAACTATAACATGCAACTATCTACTGGGGCTTTGGGGAGAAAAAAGGAAAAATATAAAAGGAGGAGAATTGGCAATAAATGTGAGCTCAGGGCCGGTCTTCCTCAGCAAAAAGAAGAGGATTGGCATGGATGTTAGCTCAGGGCTGATCTTCCTCACAAAAAAAAAAAAAGGAGGCTAGAAGAGCAGGCTTGGAAAGGATCAGAAACCAAGGATACTACAGAGCCAGCAGGTGTGTCTGTCTGGGAGAGGACCAGGCCACGGCTGTACCGTCTGAGGCTGCTACTGCTCCAGACACAAGCAGCGCCCTGCTCACTGCAGCAAATGTGTCTTCCCATCATCTGGAGACTCTGCTTCTGCTCTGGGCCTGAATGACAGCTCTTGCCTTTTCAGGATCCCCAATACTGAGCAATCAGTGTAGCATTTCCAAATGTGGCATATGCTGTCTAAAACACTCAGAGGAGCCCACTATATGGTTAACCTGTTTCACACTGACAGAGAATCCAAGGAATGCAAATTGTTCCTCATTTGTTGCAATAGACCCCAGATTACCAGACTGTCAAAAATGTCATTACAGTAGAAAGGCTCTATGTCGTATAGAATTATTTCTTAACCTTAGTCACCTTTTAACTCCTTCACCCCAGGCATTGAATTATTTTTACTTTCTTTCTTAGTACTTTAAGCATACGAGACCAAATATTTTTCTTTTGGCTGCGCTGTAGCTTTGCCCCACAAGTTCTAATATATGATTATTTCATTATTGGTGTACTCTAGATATCCAATAATATTCCATTTTAATTTTCCACTTGACCCAAGTGCTATTTAAGAAAAATATACTGAATTTACAGGTAGTAAATCATTTTGTTTTCTGACTATGTTACAACTTTTTAGCTTATCAAACTGTAATCAGAGAATGTGCCAATGTCTTTTTTTCCTTTGTAGCCTCATATACAGTTATTTTTCTGGAAAATGTAATTGGCACTCTGATATTGAACTTTTTGAATTTAGGGTTTTCATCTATAAACATATAATTAATATAATAATAATTTACAACATTAATTCTATTATTTAGTTGTTTTTTTTTCCTCTCTATATAACTATATTGGGCTATGTCTTCTAAACTGGAATTGGCAAACTATTTCTATCAAGGGTCAGATAGAAAATATATTAGGCTTTGTGGGCCATCCAGGCTCTGTTGCAACTAAACACTTCCCTGTAGCTTGAAAAAGGCCAAAGACAAACAAAAGGATGTAGTTGTGCTCCAGTAAGGCTTTCTCTACAAAATCAGATGGCAGGACACACTGGCCTGTGGTCAATAGTTTGCCAATCTCTATTCTAAACTACTGTTTTTCCATGTAGTTACCCTTATATTTCCTCTTTTTTTGCTTTATGACAGTCAATGTCATGTTATTTAGTACTTATCTCTCCAAAAATGATAAATTCTTACTTTAAATATGGATTTTAGAATTTTTCATTGTCCCCTTTCTTGACCTCTTTAGTTTTTTCTCTCCTGAATTCAACCTTTTATGGTATTGAGATTGTAGTTCTCTATTTTCTTTTTGCTTGGATTTGCTGGGTCTGAGTTTTTCTTGTTTATTTTCCACACTCATAAATCACTTTTCAGAATGGATGAGTGAATTTTACTTAGGGCTATAATCTGGGAATTCTTACTTCTAATAGGTAAATCTAGACAGTTTATTTTTAAGGATTGGACACATATAGTTGGTGTTAATTTTATGATACTTTCTTATGTTTTCTGTTGTTTTCCTTTTTTAAGAATTTTCATTGCACAATCTGTTTTTGTTAGTTTTGCTTTCATATTAGTTTTGTTTTCTGTTCTGTTCTAATTATGAAACATTTATTTTTGTTATAAAAATTATTCTGTAATATTAACTTTGTATAATTATACTATTTTTTTTATTTTCTCACATAGTATCTGTTGATTCACTTTTGTGAGTAATGGAAGACATTCAGATAATTCCATGTCTTTTTCTCCCTGCCTTCCATGCTGTCAACTATATAGATTTTTTTTTCTTAGTGCTTTCCTTTTTAAGATAAAACACATTTATATGACCCTGGTTATCTCTCAACTTCTTTCCTTTTTCATCACTCAGTTTTTGATACTTATATCTTTTTTACATTTTCAGCTTTTGCAACATTTGTATTCTACACCATAACGGAAACGTCCATTTCTATTAGACTTAACCCTACAGTTAAGCATTTTTAATGCCCCCCAAACTATGTTTCCAGTCATTTGTTAACAATGTTTTCCACCTTGCATTTTCTACAAGAAGGGCTTCTTGCAACAATGTTCCTAGAATTCTTTCAATAATTTGGCGACAGTCTTTACAAGTGAATGACAGTTTGGTTGGCTATAAAATTATTGAGTGACAGTTTTCCTGATGTTATTGTAAGCATCATTACTCTTCGAGCATTGAAGTTTACTGCCACGAAATGTGAAGCCAGCCAGATATTCTTCCTCTTAGTGATTGATTATCCTTTTTGACTTGATGCCCAAAGAACTTTGTTCTTTAACTCTGATACACAGCAAGTTTACTAGAATATCTTTGCATTGTTCTCTTTTCAATGTATGCTGTGAAGTATTCTTGTATTTGTTAAAAATAACCTTTAAATTATAATTGTAGATATTTTTTCTATGGCTTTAATTCTCTATTCAGTGGACATCAAATATGTATATGATGAATATCCTTGGCCTGTCTCCTCGATGTATAATTTATTCACAATATTTATTAACTATATGTTTATTTTTAATTTGTTATTCTCATGTTTCTGAGTCCTTTCCTCTTTGTCATGGGCTGCGTTCTCAGCAGAGTTGTGTATTTGGTTTTTTGGCTTTCGATGTGACTTCCGTTTCAATTACGGTTTTATTCTTTCCACCTCTTGCTGAGCTCTGCCAGTTCGCGTTTCAGTTTCATTTCTGCACCATGTCTTCCCTAAGCTTTTACACTGGAAATCTTTCTCTTATTTTATAAAAGTGATTGCTTCATTAAATTTTATTCCCTTGATTCATAGCAACATATTTGGGCCCGATTGTGATCTGCTTTCTGGAAGGAGCAGCTGACTGAGTGTTCTCTGCTGCCTGTGTTTTTCCTTTTTCTTTCCCCTTTGGTGTGATTCTTTCTACGTAGTGATCCAGGGCTAACTCTTTTCTCATTTTTTGCCAAGCTTTCTTGAAGGAGCTATTTACAAAAAAAGTCATGAGTGAGGGAACAGGGCAGGGCTGTGCGTCTGGCTAGAGGAATTTTATTTCATCTCCGATCTTGGTGTTTGTGAGATATTTTAATCTTTACTTTTCCCCACGGCTGGAATATAGCACTGCTGATTTGATTGTAACGCAGAAGCTCTCTTCCACTGGCTTCCTTGAAAGTGTGGCATGTTCCAGGTGTTCTAGAATGAATGGCTGACAAAGCCTAAGGAAAGTTCCCCTGCCAGCCCATGTGCTCCAATGCGTTGCTATGAAGGAAGCCTGCACCTCAGGATTTTGTTTTGGATAAATATTTTTTGCTGAGTTTCTCCGGGCTGTAACCGGAGACCATGGTTGCCTGCTTCTTGGAAGCAGATTTGGTCTTTACTGTTTTAGCATCCCTTCCTGTAATGTATTCTGAGAAAAACAAACTCAACCTGCCCTGAATGGGATGGTTTCTCACTCATCTCATTGCTTTTGGTTAATTTTTGAGAAGAAAAAGAAGTGATTTTATTTTGTTATCCTTCATTATAAAACATGAAGTGTTTCTTTGTACTTTTTTCATATTTTAGAAAGTTTTGAGGAAACATGACATTACCTTGTTATAAGAAAAGTAAAATAAATAGCCTGAGGTTGGAAGTTGGGTGTGAGGGCCAGTACTTTCTAATGCTATATTTAGTGTTTCCTTAATATACAAGTATTTTTAAGATGTTTCACTTATGCCTATTATTTTTATATTTTGATCAATGAAGACCATTAAAAATGATCATCTAAAACACTTTGAAAAACTCATTTTAAATAGTAAGAAATATTAATAATAAAATTATAATTTTAATTATATAATATATATAAAATATAATACATAGTTATAAATTTAAAATTATAAAATAAAAATTATTATAGTATTAAATTATACCCTTTACCAGAATTGAGACATTAAAAATATCACATAAGCTGTCTAGAAAGAAATTAGTAAAAATGGTTCAAAGCCAAAAATGGAAGTGAGTATAATGCTGTTTGGGAACTCTGGATGAATTTCTAATATGTTTCAATTTTATTTCAGTTTAGGGGGAAAATCATATTTTTTGTTAATAATCCTTTATTCTGTCTACATAAAATCTTTATAACATAAAAACTTCAGTTGTCATTAAAGTTGACAGAATTTAAAAATCAATTAAAACAGAAGACTGATGTCAGCAAAATAGTGAAATAGGCAGCTCCAAGTTCCTATTCCCCACAAAAATATTACAAAACAAGCAGAAATTGTCAAAACACACTTTGTCAGGACTCTGAAAAACAGTCAAAGGTCTACAGCAACCAAGCAAATCCTGAAACAAGAAGACAATGGTAGCAAAGCTTCATGGCATTTTCACCTGTCCTAGGCCCCCCTTCTCATGGTTCAGCTATAGTCTGTGGATTGCAGCTCAAGTTCCCAGTGTAGAATCCTGGTCTCGGTCTCCAAAGGGAGCAGAGCAGACCTTATTCACAAATTATTGTGAACATCTGTTCTGATCTGCCTGAGGTCTACTAGAAGGTCTAATGCCAAGTGCTCTTCTCTGTTTGGCCTAACTCAGAGCTCACACAGGCCTGGAAAGCAAAGGGCATTAATTGAAAATATTGTAAACTGGATGAACAATTTCAGACCCCTGGGCTGAAAGATTACAGTTGAGAAACAGCATGGACTATCTAAGTCTTGGAAGAAAGAGCCTGGGAGAGAGTTACTTTGGGAAATTAGGGCATTCAGAAGCAGTATATACCAAGAGGGGATTGAAAAAGCACCAGCATTCCCAGGCCAGGATTCATGCTCCATAAAGGTCTAAGAAGACCTTGGGCTTTCAGCTTGGGCTGATCCTTAGGCTAGGTGCAAGTCTGGCTATGTGGTGAAGGAGGGCCCCAGCACAGAGCCAATCTGCAAAGGCCAGGAGAGGTTTGTTTTTGTTTTTTCTCTCCCGGCATTCATGAAAATCTCTGTGAAAACACTAGCTGAACACAAGCTAAGGAGCAGAGCCTCAATGATCTCCCATAAAAAGGAATGTGATCTCTGCAGAAATAGTTGGGAAAACATCAAGTCACTAGGTAAACAGAATACTAAGCCTTGAAAAAAAACAGAAAACCTCGGCAAAGAGGGAAGATCTGATTTCTAGAGCCACCTTATAGTATCCAAATGTCCAGTTTTCAACCAAAAAAATTACAAGGCATACAAAGAAACAGGAAAGTGTGACTGACACAAAGAAACAAATTAAGTTGACAGACATCATCCCAGAGGAGGTCCAGGTGTTGGACTTAACGAGACAAAGATGTAAAACAACTGTCTTAAATATGCTCCAAAAGCTAAAGGAAAACATGGACAAAGAGCTAAAGAAAGTCAGGAAAACAATGAATGAACAAAATAAGAATATCAGTAATAATATGGAAATTATAAGAAGGAGCCAAGCTAGAAAGTGTAGCAATTGAAATGAAAAATTCACTAGAGTGAGACAGTAGCAGATTTAATTAGGCAAAATATATAATCAATGAACTTGAAAATAGAACAACAAGAATTATTCATTGTGAATAATAGGAAAAATTAATGAAAGAATGTAAACAAACCTAAGGGACATGTGGGGCACCATCCAGTGGAGCAACATAGGCATTACAGAGATCCAAGTGGAGAAGACACAGTGAAAGGCTCAGAAAGGATATTTGTAGAAATAAGAGCCATAGACTTCCCAAATTTGATCAAAGAAATGAATCTACATACCCAAGAAGCTCATGAAACACAAAGTAGGATAAATTCAAACGGATTCACTCTGAGACATATTGATATCAAACTGTCAGTGTCAGATAAATATCATTTGGATAAATATTGAAATATCTAGTCTTGGATAAATATCCAATCAAACCAAATACAGTCTTGAAATCAACAAGATAGAAATGACTCATCATTGACAAGGGATCCTCAGTATAATTAATGGCCCTTGTCTCACTGGAAACCACAGAGGCTGGAAAGCAGAGTTATATTTAAAATGTTGAAAGGAAAAAAAATCTGTCAACAGTGAATCCTGTATCCAGCAAAATTATCCTTCAAATATAAGAGAGAAATTAAGATATTCCTAGACAAACCAAAGCTTAAAGAGTTTGTTACTATAAACCAAACCTACAAGAAATGCTAAAGTGGGTTTTTCAGGTTGAGTTGAAAGGATCCTAGACATTATCTCAAAGATGTATGAAGAAATAAAAGTCTCTGTTTATGGTAAAACTGGTATTATTGTGTTTTTTGTTTGAAACTCTAATTATTTATTCTTACAATATTTAAAAGACAAATACATAAAATCTTTATAAATGTATAGTATTGGACACACAGTGTATAAAGATGTTATTTGCAGCAACAACATTAATGGAAGAGACAGTTATATAGGAACAGAGTTTTTATATGCTATTGGAGTTAAATCGGTAATAATTTAAACTAGATTGTTATAAATTTAGGAGATTAAAAGTAATCTCCATGGAAACTATAAAACATTGCTGCAAGAAATTAATAAAGACCTAAATAAAAGGAAAGAGTCTGTGTTCTTGGATTTGGAACACTTAATATTGTTAGATATCAATATCATGCAAAGCAACCTACAGATTGAACACAATTCCTATCAAAATTGCAATAGCTTTTTTTCAGAAATGGAAAAACAGATCCCTTGATTCATATGGAATTGCAAGTGCCCCAAATAGACAAAAGTATCTTGAAAATGAATCATAGAATTTGAGGACTCACATTTCCTGATTTCAAAACTTAATATAAACTTATAGTAATCAAAATAGTGTGGTACTGACATGGGATAGACACGTAAAACAATGGAATAGAATTGAGAGTACACAAATAAACCCATAGATCAATGGCCATTTGCTTTTTGACAAAGGTGCTCAGGCCATTCAATGAGAAAAGATTAGTTTCTTCAACAAATGGTGCTTGGACAACTGGATTTCCACATGCAAAAGAATGAAAATGGACTTCTACTTCAAACAGTATACATGAATTAACTCAAAATGGGTCAACAGCCTAAATATAAGAGCTAACACCATAAAATTCTTAGAAGAAAATATAGGAATAAATCTTTATGACCTCAAATTTGGCAATAGATTCTCAGCTATGTTGCAAAAGCATGAGCAACAAAATAAAAACATAGGTAAATTGGATGTCTTTAAAATTTAAAACTTTTGACATCAGAGGACAATATCATAAGAGTGAAAAGGCAACCCGCAGAATGAAGAAAGTATTTGAAAATCATATATCTGGTTTAATATCCAGAATACATAGAGAACTGCTACTCAAGAACAAAAACAAGTGAGCAGATTTTAAAAATGGACAAAGGATTTTGAGCAGACATTTTTCTAAAGAAGATACCACGGGCCAATAAGCACATGAAAAGATGCTCAACATCATTAGTCATTAGAGAAATGCAAGTCAAAATCATAGTGAGATACCACATCACATCTAAAAGGAGAGCTATAATTTTAAAAAACTAATAATA
>JABWHU010000002.1:5125943-5158277 GCA_014189135.1 Dicerorhinus sumatrensis harrissoni
ACTCAGGGCCGGCCCCGCGGCTTAGTGGTTAAGTGCGTGCCCTCCGCTGCTGGAGGCCCGGGTTTGGATCCTGGGCACACGCCGATGCACTGCTTCTCGGGCCATGCTGAGGCCATGTCCCACATACAGCAACTAGAAGGATGTGCAGCTGTGACATACAACTATCTACTGGGGCTTTGGGGAGACAAATAAATAAAATTATAAAAAAAAAAAGAAAAACTCAATTATAAAGTGGGTGAATGATCTAAATGGGTACCTCATCAAAGGAGATATAGAGATAGCAAATAAACATGTGAAAAGGAGCTCAAAGGTCCGGCCTGGTTGCATAGTGGTTAAGTTTGCAAGCTCCGCTTTGGCAGCCCAGAGTTTGCCGGTTCAGATCCTGGGCATAGACCTACACACTGCTCATCGAGCCATGCTGTGGCAGCATCCCACATACAAAATAGAGGAAGATTGGCACAGATGTTAGCTCAGGGACAATCTTCCTTACCCCCCCCAAAAAAATAAGAAAGAAAGAAAAGGAGCTCGACATCATTTGTCATTAGGAAAATGCAAATTAGTAAAATAAGGTTCTAGTACACATCTATTAAAATGTTTAAAATAAAAAATATATGACAATACCAATTGCTGACAAGGATACACAGCAACAGAAACTCATTCATTACTGGTGAGAATGCAAAATGGTACAGCCACATTGGAAGATAGTTTGGCAATTTCTTACAAAACAATAGAGTCTTACCATATAAAACAACAAGCACACTCTGACGTATCTTTCACCTGATTTGAAAACTTATGTCCACATAAAAACCAGCACATGAGTGTTTTTAGCAGTTTTATTTCAGTTGGAAAAACTGGAAGCAACTAAGATTCCCCTCAATAGGTGAAAGAATAAACAAATTGAAGGACCTCACACAGTGGGATATTATTGAACAACGAAAAAGAATGAGCTCTCGAGCCACAACAAGACATGGATGAATCTTATATGCATATTGCTAAGGTAGTCCAAAATCCTACATACTGTATTTTTATTTGTGTCGCTATAACAAAAATACCATATACTGGGTGGCATAAACAACAAGCATTTGTTTCTCGCAGTTCTAGAAGCTGGGAAGTCCAATATCAAGGTGCTGGCAGATCTGACATCTGGTGAGAGCCCACTTTCCAGTTTGTAGATGGCCATCTTCTCCCTGGGTCCTCACATGGCTGAGAGCAGAAAGCAAGTAAGCTCTTGTGTCTCTTCTTACAAAGGCACTAATCCCATCATGAAGGCTCCACTTTCATGACCTAATTACCTCCCAAAGGCCCCTCGTCCTAATACCATCACCCTGCAAGGTTAGGATTTCACCATATGAAATTTGAGGGATCACAAACACTCAGTCCATGACAATAACATTCTAGAAAAGACAAACTATCAACATGAATCAGGGGCTGCCAAGGTTTTGTTTTTTGTGTGGAGTATTCTGTATTAAACTGTAATAGTGGGCTCGTGATCCTACGCATTTGTCAAAACCCATAGAACTTTACAGTACAAAAAGTGAAACTTCAAGTATGCAAATTTTAAAAAGTCATTGTTTTCCCATGGGGGTGTGGGTAAACTTTAAAAACACTATAAATATGTATATATGTATCTATCATACAGACATACTGGAATTAAACAATTAAGTAAGTGGATGGTGGATGGTGGTAGTCTGGATCCCATTTTTTTTTTTTTTTTGGAGTGGGAGGTTACAGAAAATCAAGAAGAAGGCTTGAGAAGAGAGAAGGCTACAATGATGTGTCTGGCAATGGATTAGATTTGCAGACATAGCTATGAACTCATACAGAGTTTAATATTGATAGAGATGATTACATATAGAAATATATCTCAATATGTGTATATGCCAGTCTTAGTATACAAACATATATTTTCTTACTCTGTCAGATGAGAGTGACTGGAAATAATAAAACCCCAGTAGAAACAAGCACATCTAGCATCCAGATCTTGATTTCTAATACCATTCTTCTGTAAGTGGAACCAGAGCCCCTTGGAGAAATGATTGATTCTAGGGCTGAGACTAGGGAAATATACAAATGAGGCTGGAGCATCTTGTAGTGCCAGAAAATGAGGAAGTACTCAAAATACACACAAACACACACACACACACACACACACACAGATGAGGACATGTCAATGAGACACCAGAGCCAACTAAACACACTCTCAATGGCACTGGAATAATTTAAGTCACTAAATTAATAAAGTAGTATTGGATTATAACCCAAAGTATAAAATAAATAACCATAAAACCACACTGAAATCAATAACTTATTGAATAATGTTTTTTAAATAGGGGAGAATAGAAAAATCTCTCATGTGGAAGAATTCCATAATTTATATAGATACTTCACCACCAGAGTTGGAACATAACTCCTCACCTGTTAAGTGTGGGCTGTGCATAGTGACTTCCTTCCAAGGAGAACAGTATGGAAAAGTAGGGGAAAAAGAATAAATTTAGAGTGGAGAAAACTAACAAACACTGCCTCAGCTGGGTGATCAAGGTCAACGTCGAAGTTGTAAGTCCTGTTCACAGTATAGACCCCTGATATAATGTGATGAGAAGGGCACTTTACCTCTGCGATCTTCCTCCTGGAACCCAGATCCCCAGGCTAATCATGAGAAAAACATCAGATACATCTCAATCACAGGATATTCGACAAAATACATGACCTCCGGTACTTCTCAAAACTATTAAGGTAATCAAAAACAAGGAAAGTCTTGTGAAAATTAGTAAAATAAACCATAACTAAATTGGAATCAAGAAGGCCTGTACCGGGAGCTCTCACTCCCTAGCACACATTTTCAATTACACCCAACAGGAAAAGAGGAAGCTTGCATTTTCCACAGGAAGTAAAACTGGTTTACTGCTAAAGGAAGATTTCTCTCTCCACCAAACAACAACCCAGCCAATGAGAAATGCCACAGCTCAGCCAATGAGAAGCCATTGCTGCCCTGAACTGCTACTTTTCCCCAAAGGACATTCCTTTAGAACAGCCCCTCCCTACTCCCCCATTTTCTCTATAAATGTGGCTCCCCTTGTTCTCTTGTTGGATTTGCCTGTGGTTTGCCATAGCATGCACATCTCACACTGCAATCGTTTTGGCTATTCCTGGATAAACTTATTTTGAGATAAAATAAAAGACAAATTTGCTTTTTAAGTTAACAGTCTCAAAAACTGTCACTGCCAAGAGACTAAAAGGCATGTGACTATGTATGTAATATAATATAGAATACTGTATGCGATCCTGGAATATCAAATGGATATTAGGCAAAAGTATAAACAAAAGGGATCCGAATAAATTGTGGACTTTAGTTAATAATAATGTGTTGATATTAGTTTATTAATTGTGACAAGTGTATCATACTGACATAAAGTGTTAATAATAGGAGAAACTGGTGCAGAATATGTGGGAACTCTTTGAAGTACCTTCACAATTTTTCTGTAAACCAAAAGCTATTCTAAACTTAAAAAAAAAAAATTATAGCTAAATCATAGTTGTCTAGGAAGTGAAGCACCAGAATCACTTAACTTTATTCATAGGAGGAAAAATCTCTTTTTCCTCACAAAGCAAAAGAAAAATATCACATGTACATTATCTTAGTGATGACTGCAATATGCAATGGAGATTCAACCAGTATGATTTAATCAAGCAGGGGTTTACTTGTATCATGCAACAAGATGTCACAAGGAGAGCAATAAGGAACAATACAGTGGCTCAATGACTTTATCAATAAATCGGAAATCATTTGACCATTCTCATCATGAGGTTCGTATTCTTATGGTCACAAGATTGAAGTACTTCCTACAGCCATCATATCTATAGTTCAGGAAAGAACAAAGATAAAAGGAATAGGCAGGATGCATATGCCAGATGAGCATATCATTGTTATTCAGGTAAACAGTTCTTTCTGGAAACAGGTCTTTCCCAAAAGACCTACTCAGTAGACCTCCCACTCATCACAATGAACACATTTTTTTTCAAATAAACTATGTAAGAATGTGCCTCAAAAGCCTAAAATCAAGTTCGTTTTTTTTTTTTTTTGAAGCTTGTCACATCATCTTTCTGAGCAAACTGAAGATTCTGTTAGTGATGATGGGACAAGAAGTAGATGTTGATTGACAACTAGCAGTATCTACCACCACTTATCCGTGTACATTTACCACAGAGAAAACACTTGGGAAGAACAAACAGCCATGTAAGTTATGCTTGTATAGCATTTCTTGTGGGCTATATGTTATGATAAAGATTCCATGCACATCCAAAGTGAGATTTAAGTTTCTTTTTTAATTGGTCAAGAAATCAAAATTTTCTCAGAATACTCATCTGAAGATGGGAGCTGGTGCCAGCCTATGGCTATGCTTGGGTCCCCGAGACTCAAATGGGTATACAGCTGCCAGTGACATTATCTGAGGTAGAGCCTCACTAGATTTAGAAAACCTATTTCTGCACCAGAACCTTTATACATGGCTTTTTGTTGTTGTTGTTACTTTGGAAGAAGAACTTCCACTAACAATCTGTGCATCTTTATTTAAGGGAAATTTTGTTAGTCTCAGACACCTCTGATTCTTGAACAAAATACATGTCCTTGGCTAATTCTTGTGGGAAAATGCAGAGTTAGTGCCCATTTCTGCTTCTGGTTTTCTTGGTTTCTGTAAAATCTGTTGCCTTGCAACTTGCAATATGCTAGAAGAAAAAATATCAGCTCTCAAGAAATGGGAGTTTAAATCCCGCATCTGCCGCTACCTAGCTACATGATTTTAGGGACATCACTTACAATGTTTGCTCAGTTTGCCCATGAATTCAATGGATTGTGTACGGTGAATGACATGTACCTTTGGGGTCAGGGTTTTTGCTCTTTAAAATGATGGCAACTATCATGTAATTGGTTATAAAATATGACGTTATTCATGAGATTTCTACTAAGGCCAATAATAACTCATTAGCCTACAATGTGTTGATTAATTATTCTTTATGCTTAGAATTAATCTGAAACACATAACCTAAATCACTCTACTTATCTGCAGTTCTAATTCTTGGTGATTTAATTGTTGTATAGCTTACCCAATGAACTGATGAATTGTAATTAAGAAAATTGTTGTTTTGGATTCTTCCTTCGAACTCCATGTATTTGCATACACTATTATACCAAGTATTCTTTCCTCTTATTCTCCACCCCTTGCATAACACACTTCACTAGACAAATTTTTATTTCTTCTCAATTTGTTGTGGCTGAAACAGCAGATATTCAGCAAAATCCATTTCTTCTTCTTTTTTGTGTACCAGCTAAAATATATCTCCTGCTCTTCCTGACAGTTAGATGTAGCCACATGACTGATTTCTAGATAATGTAATGTAAGCAAATCCTGGTGGCACTTCTGGGCATGGCTCATGTGAATTTATCACAGCTACTATTGTGTTATTTCTCACTCTGCCAGCTGGATGTGAACGGTGTCAAGACCCTAGGGAATGTCAGAGCTAGAACTTGGAAGAGCTGGGGTCCATATATCACCTTGGTACAGAAAGCCAACTTTCTACCAAAAATAGAGGTGAGCTTGTGTTTGAGCCCTTATAAGTTAGTGGATCCATTTTTCGCAAAATTTTAGTCCATCTTAGCTACTATACTCTGATTGTAAATATAATTAATATTTTGAAAACTGGGATATTATACTATTTCTTCTCTCCTAATTTTGCCCTCAGATGAAAAGTTGCTGATTTTTTTAGGGCAAATTAGTCACTCTTCCACAATTCTCTAAAAGAATCCTGACCAAACTACCATTAAATCACCTAAAATGCTCTGTTTTCTATGCTCTGTTTCTGTTTGTTTTCAATGTTCTTTCCTCCCAACAGACTGTATATTAACTGAGAGTGGAAATATGGACTCATTAATTTTTTATATCTAAAACCTTGCAGTTTCTTACCTAATGCATATTTGGCAAAAGGATTCATAGGTATTTGTTGAGTGAGTGAATGAATGAATGAACAAATGAATGAATTGCACCGGTATACTTTAGAGAGTTTTATTCTTTAATGTTCTTTGCATCTTGTCAACTCAAGGAACCCCTATTCACTCCCCATTCTCTAAGCCTAATCTCAAATGCTACATAGTCTTTGAACCTCAGAAGGATTTAAGTTTTACCTCTTCTGCTTGTACTTTCCATCTATCTCTGTTACAAAAATTATCATCTTGTGTTATTTGCTTGAATCTATGTCCCTCCCAACAGATGGTGAAATGTAAACCAAATAGATTGTTGTTCAGCAGATGGATGAATAGCATAGAATACCTCACATTGTAGAAGACCTTGAACATTTGGAGTGAAGATGAAACCATCGACCATTACTGAGGGTAAGATAAAATCATCATATCCATTACTGAGGCTGTTTGTCTTAAGACAGACAGCTGCCTGTTGCCTCAAAACCAGATCTATTTGGAGCTGCAAATGTGAACGCGTGGGAGGTTTAGTAGGAGAGAATTATTATGTTGGATGATTGTGGTGAATAGGCAATGGGAAATGGTGGTGTGTAATACACAATGAAAATAGTATAGCACAGTGGTTCTCAAAATGTGGTCTCTGGACCAACTTAGCATCACCTGGGAATTTATCAGGTTCCAACGCAGATCTACTAAAACAGAAACTCTGGGGGTGGAGCCCCTAAATTTGTGTTTTTAACGAGTCCTGCAAGTGACTATGATGTGTACTAATGTTTGAGAACCACTAGCAGAGTGATGAGATCCACCAGTATAGGAGGTAAGCCATGGTCCAAGAGTATTTGAGTATTAGATTTCCATTCCAGATCTATTTTCTGCTCTTATATTCATCACTAACTAGCTGTGTGTCCTCAATTTTTTACAAAACCTGCCAGAATATTGCTTGGGATTGCCTTGAATTTATAGCTCAAATTGGGAAAAACTGATTTCTCAGCTATATTTAGTTTTCTGACCCATGAACGCTATATTTTACCATTTAGTTAGGTTTTCTTTGATTTCTCTCAGCAATGCTTGGTTGTTTCAAGTTTACAAGTCCTTGAAATATTTTAACTCTTAATCCTTTATCTCAAAGTACTTTATGTTTTTGATGCTATAGTAAACGATATTGCTTTTATATTTCCATCTCTAATTGTAATTGCTAGCCCTTGGAGCTTGTAATTATATTTTATGAAAACTCTATTAATATACTCTGCCTTTAGACTTCAATCTTGTTGAGACCAGGCATCTATTTTCTTTCTCTGACTCCTCCATTTAATGTGCCAATCTTTGTGTGAATGAATGGGTGAATGATTACTTTGACCTATCTTTGCACAAAGATTTTCAGACACTCTGGGTTCTGGGACAGTTAGTCGCTTTATTTTGCTTACTCTTCGTTAAATGTGACAGGGAAGGATCACTGCCTGACTCACCTGCCTAGATTCATCCACAGTCTTGGAATAACAGTCTCATGGTTATTATCAAGACAGCGCAAATTTCCAATACTCTAGTTATTACAATGTTTGAAGAGGGAAAACATTGAAAAGTGACTTAAATTTCATTTCTCAACTTCTGTTAAAATATGTCTTCATTAGTGCAGACAGAAGAAAAGCAAGCGTGAGTTTCTCAAGAATCAATTATAACACAAGATGAGCCTGGAGTATTTTGTACTGTCATAAAATAAGGAATTGCTCAAAAAAGTGTGGATGCAGGGGCTGCCCTTGTGGCGCAAGCGGTTAAGTGCACGCGCTCCGCTGCGGCGGTCTGGGGTTCGCCGGTTAGGATCCCGGGTGTGCACTGACGCACCACTTGCCAGGCCATGCTGTGGTGGCGTCCCATATAAAGTGGAGGAAGATGGGCACGGATGTTAGCCCAGGGCCAGTCTTCCTCAGCAAAAAAAAAAAAAAGAGGAAGATTGGCAGATGTTAGAGCAGGGTTGATCTCCTCACAAAAACAAAAAAAAAAGGTGTGGATGCATATTGAAATGGAGTCAAGGAAATAATTGGAAAGAGCTTCAATGGCCAAAACTGGTGCAAGTTGAACAACAGATTAAAAAACAAAAATATTGGATTATATGGGGGCTGGCCCCATGGCGTAGCACTTAATTGTTCGCGTTCTGCTGCTGGGTGCCTGGGTTCAGATCCCAGACGCACTGACGTACCGCTTGTAGGGCCATGCTGTGGTGGTGTCCCATGTAAACTGGAGGAAAATGGGCACAGATGTTAGCCCAGGACCAGTCTTCCTCAGCAAAAGGAGGAAGATTGGCATGGATGTTGGCTCAGGGCTGATCTTCCTCACAAAAAAAAAAAAAATTGGATTATATTTCATAGAGTGAAATGATAGCCATGCATTCATATGAGTAAATGATTTAATAATTTCAAAGAATAAATTATTCAATAATTAGGAAAATAGAAAACACCATTGGTATTGTACAACAATAATTATTGTAAGCAATATCCACTAACGGATGCTAAATTTGTAAGGTAAAATTTGAAGAGAAATAGTAAATTTGCAGAATCTGAAAGTCTTTCTCACAAGATATGTATTAATTACAAAAGGAAAAATAATAACTTTACAGTAGAGAAACTTAGAAACATCACTTTAACCAGGGGAAAAATTTTATTACCAGTAATAAAACATATCATACTATGTGCCCTGAAATGATGCACAAAGAAAGGCACATCACTGTTGTAATATTCTTGTCAAAAATACATAACCACAAATGAATCATTAGTAAACATCAGACAGATCCAAATTAAGAGACTTTCTATAGAATAACTGACCAGTAATCTTCAAAATGTCAAGGCCATAAAAGACACCCCGTCCCCAAACAATCAAACTAAAAGATGGAGGGACTGTCAAGGATTGTAGAAGAATGAGACAGCTTCAGACTAAATATAGTATAGGATCCTGACTCCAATCCTGGAACAGAAAAAGGACATTAGGGGAAATCTGAATAAATTGTACCAATGAATATTTATTGATTTTTGATCATTATTCCATGGTGATGGTAACATGTTTAATTTAACATCAACAAAAGCTAGATGAAGGATATATGTGAACTCTGCTTTTTTTGATAGTTTTCTATAGGCTTAAATTATTTTATTAGAAAGTCAATCATAGAAGTGTCTGATCTAAATCAAGCAGCTCAGCTTTTGTTTGGAAGGCACTGTTCCAATAAAAAAAGATTATTATCTTTTATTTTTGGCCTCAGAAACTTAATTTTTATTCTGTTATTTCTTACTTAACCTACATTTCTCAAAGAAGCATCAAAGAACTCTTTTTATAAAATTATATTGCATCCTAAAAGGAGAAAATGTTTAGGAATGTACCTTCCAACTCTTACAATTAAATGGAATTTTCAACTCACAACCAACACTCACTCTAACCATTGACATCTTCTTTTTTATCATGAAAAATCCATATAGCCACGTCACTGTAACTACACCATAATGCATCCCCTAATCTAATTAATGACACCAAGTTGATATAATGCAGGATCGATGGCCTTGGGCCTCAGGGTAAATCCACATCCTGTTTTTTCCAGTTAGCCGTATGCAAACATGGACTAAATTTTGGCACTCTACAAATTATCTGAAAAATCATTATGTTTGATTTTTACATCAGCCAAGCTATTTTTCTCTGCAAAGAGTGTGGAGGATATTTTCAACAGCACAAAGAATGTCAATGCACCCAGACAATGCCTGAAATAAGCAACAATTTTGTTGGTTTTTATAGGTCCCTTGATAGCCAAAAGTAATTACAGAAAAGTTCCAAGAAGCCTACAGGGAGAATCTGAGAACTGAGTAAGCATGTGGCTGTTTATACGATGCTTCAGTACTTGGCTAACTTAAGCAGATTTTTCAGAGTTGAAAATAGAGAAATTTTATGTCTTGATGCTGATGTTGTTTAGAAAGAGATAATATACCTCTCAAGGCATTTTAAGCAACAAAACAGATATGGAAGAAAACAACAGAAGAAAAATGGCAAGTACTATAATACTACTGTCAGCATGGAATTTTATGATGGTCTCAGTGCATCAGTGTGAGGGCTTGTGATTTGCACACACACTCTCTCACAAACACACACACACATCCTTAATACAGTTAAAAAAGCAAAAGAGCAAATGCAGATTCAGAAATCTTGTCTTCAGCTTGCTAAATTTCTCACAATTCTCATGAACGAACATATCTCTTAAGTAGCAGTGAAAATTTTCTATCCTACTTTATCTAGATAACTTTATAGTTTTCCATTGTTCCTTGAAAATTCAACTTCTTCATATCAGTTCTACTTCTCTCGTGAGTGTTTTAATCTGCTCAAGTGTCTACAATCATTTTTTTTTTAATTCAATGCTCTCTTGATCTCACTTGTGTCTTGGCTACCATCCTTATACCTTCTCTCCCTCATCGTCACATTTCCTCTGTGGTTCATTTTGTCCATTTCCACACTCCCACTCAATTCTCAACCCACCCAATCTGGTTTCTATGTCTGCTTTTTTATGATTATTTCCTCTATATAGGAAGTTTCTGAGGACAATACCCAGTTTTTATTCTAAGTGACTTTTTAGCAGTAATCACCACCATTAACCACATCCTTCTGGAGCCACTCCCTAGTCTCATTTGAAGTTCATCTTCATCTTTCGATTATTAACCAACAGTGTACTTCAAGGTCCAGTCCAAGCCCCCTCTCTCACTACAGTCTGTAATCTCCCTCTTGACAAACTCATCAGTACCCATGGCTAGAATTGCCACCTAGATGCAAAATACTCACAAACTGGTTATTTATTAATTCATGAATTACATCCTGAGTGCTTGTTATGTACCACACAAGACTCTAGGTGTCAGAAAAGCAAATCATAGGAACCGCCAGCCCTCATCTAGCACCTACATCTTCTCATCTAAGCTCCAAATCTGTATGCCTACCTACCTTCTTTATATCTCCACTCAGGTATCTTAAGATGTCTCACATTTACCTAGTAAAGCCTCTCAAAATTTATACCTTCAATCCATCTGTGCCACAAATATGTTAGTAGAAAATGCCATAATCTCTTTCTTGTATTGTTAAACAGTCTCCTAATTTGTATCCATAAATCAATTTACAACATGGCGTATGAGGCTCTTCATGTTCTGGTCTGTATTGCTCTGACCTTCCTTTCCTTACACTGTGCTCTCTCTCATGACATCTGCCCAAGCCATGTGACCTTCTTTCAGATCTTAAAACAAGTCCCACTCTCTTCTCTTTTAGAGCATTTGAATCAGTAGTTTCCTCTCCCTAGTAGAAATCATAACTTAATCATAATAACTTTAGGAAGGTTTATTTAACTCCTAGGTTAGGTCAAATCTACCTGTATTATACACTCATCAGTTAGTATATCATCCCTTCATATCAATTAGCACAGCTGTAGTTTTGCATTTTTATGGACGTTGTGATTATCTGATTAATGGCTGTCTCTCTTTATGATACTTCAGTATCGTGACAGCAATTAGGAATAGAAAGAATTAGGTCTTTCTTTGCCATTATATCAACATATTTTAATACACAGTAGGAGCTGAGTAAATTGTGTTGCTTAAAAAAATAAATATGTGAATGAATACAGTTTTATCATTTTGAGTTTAAAATTATACACATATCTAGAGTTCATCACTTTCTTTCAAAATATCTCTGGATTTTGCCTCAGACAATACCAAAATAAAGTAGTAGACATCAAAAAATTCTCTTCTATGACTCCAAGATATAAAAAAAGTGGACTAAATTAGATCTACCATCCAATTTCTGCAGATGACAAGACCTAAAAGCTCTTAAAAGAACTACTAAGCTCATCTATATGCCACATATGAAAGAGCTGTACTAAGAATGTAGTGCTGGGTCATCATACACATGAAGACATCTAAGATTTTATTCAGCCCCGTTCAAACTTTGGAGGGCTCTTAGAAGTCAGGTGCAGGTGATAAGAAACAGAACAGACATGGAAATCAGAAAACAAATACAAATATCATAAGTTGATATGTCTTCATCAATGTGTGGAAAGGGCTGAAATAAAACTTTTAGAGTGCCACAAGGGAAAACAGTATATATTTTATAGTTTATAGAAAATAATTATTGGAAAAGATGCTGTTATTGACTGTAAATTCACCTAAATTTAGTGCTTGTGGGAAGCAAATACGTGGTCCTCTTTATATCCTACTTTAATCTTATTTGTCCTTCTAAATCATTCTAGCTCATTTTACAAATGGTCCAATCTCAAGACCTTTCAAATAAATATAACTTTAACTTAATTATCTTTATCTAATTTATTTATTTAAACATTTTTAAATATTTTAACATTTAACATTTAAACATTTTAAATAAATAAATGAACATAATGAATAAAAGAATTGAAAAGTTTCAATATCTTTATAAATATCTAAGATCTTAATTTAAAACATACAAGCTCAAACAAGCAAAGATCTTTGGTCAAGATATGATAGATAGAAGCTGATCTTTGGTTCAGAAACACTACTGCAGATGTTCAATTTAATTACTTAATTGTGAAATGTCCAGAGGTTTGAAGACGAGGATCAATGAAGCTCTTCTTTCTGGAGTTCAATGTTGTCTAACAATTTTGTGATTTTTTTTACAAAAGCATTTCCTTTAGACATTAGAGGGAAAAGTAAATAGCTTTAACAAATGGTAATTGGAAAGGAATACTAGAACAAAGAATACCTTACTTTTGAAAGAGCTACATTGTTATATGTAAATCCAATCAATAAAACTTCTAGGCATTGATAGTTTTAAGCCTCTACCACAAATTTTTACTATGAATGATGACCTCCTTTGGCCAAATGGGTGTCGGTTTGTACACTGAGAACATGGGAACTGAGGAGAACATTTTGGTGCCCCCATTCTTTACTTCATTCCAGTATGCGTTTGTATAAAAGACAAAATCTTGAGGTATAGATGCCTTATTTGCATCTGAGAGCTCTATAAACATTCAGATTTTCCAGAAGAAATACGGAAAAGGAATAAAGGCAAGACCAAAAAAAACTAAGATCTACTGAAAACATTTCCATTGTTACCAGACTAATCTAGGGTTGTTTTCTCCTATTTTCAAATAAATTACTTCATAATTTGGCTTGAGTGCTACTTATTCACTATTTTGTAATTTAGAAAGCCAAGCAAAACAATGGTAAATCCATCCTGCCTTCGCTTTGGGATACAGCTGGCTTCTAAAGTTAATGCAATTTTTACAATTACTTCAAAATTATTTTGGTGGCATTTGGTTAAATAATACCAATCAATAGTCAGTACTTTTCTTAAACCAATAAATCACTTACCGCACATCATAGATTCCATATGAGATATGCTCTTAGACTGATTTAACATATTAGATCTCTAAGTGATGAATGTTAACTATACTAAACAAAAGGAAGCTACTTCAATCTTGAAATACTCTTTTATTTATACTCTGGTGGCTACATGATATTTTCAATGGAACCATGCCCCATGAACCCATGAATTTCAGGTTTGCTTCCCCTAAGCAACCCTAGAAAGCCCAAGTACATCTTGCTAAAGGCATTCTATAGATAAAGATTTTCCTGCTAGTAAATGGTGTTAGTGCATTTGCTATTAGGTATGTCATTAGCCTGACTGCAAGGTAATTTAATGAGATTACTTTTGTTTCTTTCCTGTAACTTATCCAAGTAAAGAGAGAGAAAAGATTTCAGCCTGCTGCTAACTCTTCCTTTCCTAATACAGTAGAATGTGCCACTGGCAGATTAGAGTAGCCTCCACTTACGAGTTCAAAGTTTCATAGAAATGTATCTTCTAAGAAGCTTACTAAAGGAATATTGATATGTTCCATTATGATGATAGTATTTCAGGAACGTTATCCAGAAATTGCAACTAAACGTACTAAGCAGATCTTGATAATCACAGAGTTATGATAGAAGATGGTCTGATAGGGAATACATGAGATTATGTAATAGTTTATGTGGTCTCTGTATCATCAGGATGATTTGCCTGTGATGGAATAGAAAACATATATATTATATATTCTTTTCCTGAAAAGGTGGTTTATATTATTTGGAAGCTGGTTAAATTTGAATTGCATTTAAATTAAATGCAAAAAATGAATTTGCATGCAATAAAATCATTATGGAAAAATTCCTTTACTAGAGAAATATAGTAAGATGCTCTAGATATTAAAACCTCCTTTCATAAATAATTTAAGGTAGCTTAATATGGTAGGCTGAGATTTCAATTATGTTTGTGCCTGTAGAATCTCATCATTTTGCCATCTCCTCATTTATTAAAAATGTTGTAAAACTTCCTAAAAATTATTTCTTTGACCTGAAAAAGTTCCAGATAAGTTTGATAATCTATAATCCACACATAAGATATTAAGAAATGGGCCGGCCCCATGGCTTAGCAGTTAAGTGCGCACGCTCCACTGGTGGCAGCCCGGGTTCGGATCCCGGGCGTGCACCAACACACCACTTGCTAGGCTGTGCTGAGGCGGCGTCCCACATACAGCAACTAGAAGCATGTGCAACTATGACATACAACTATCTACTGGGGTTTTGGGGAGAAAAAGGGGAAAAATGTTCAACAATAATAAGGACAATTAAAATAAGTAAATAAAAACTGTGCCTGTGCCAGTTTTCAGGTGAATGACAACCTCTCAGCTCCAAGTCCACCTCAGTGTCCCACTTGTCATAGTGGAGCTGGATGAAATAAGCACTTCTCCTTTGCCAGCTGTTGGCACTGGAGGAGCACCGCAGAGGGAAAGCATGTCCTGTGCCTGTTGCATTGCTTCTACCATCTAAGAGACACCCAGTGGCACTCATCTTCCAGTTTGCCAGCCCTGGCCCATGTTTTGAATCTCCTCTGATGATGCAAGTTTTCCTTTCTTTGGTTGCCTGCCTGCCAACCTCACCCTACCTGAATCCTGGCAGAGGGTTTCCCACTTGTCAGTCCTGTCCATGGTTTCCTTCCCACCAGATGTGGCCTGCTGGTGTCTTGGTAGACTTTCCCACCTGCCTAGCCCATTGGCAACTTTGGCAACTCAAACAGCCTCAGCCCATCTGTACTCCAGTGGAAGACTTCCAGCCTGCCAGTCCTTCCTGCCAGCTCAAAACAATGTGTATGCACCAGTTGAAGGTAACCCATTGAGCTTCCTCTATCCATTGGGCTATAAACACACCTTCTCCATTAGGTTTGAATCCCAGCATTGGAGAGGGCCCCTCCAAGTTTGCTCTATCCTTGGGTATTCTCTCTCAGTCCTAGGGAATTCTTCAGTGTTCTGTCTCATTTTTCTTACTACCTAATCCCCTGTAAATAGTTAATAATTCTTTACATTAAACCTGCCCTGTTCAAATTACTGTGTATCTTCTATTCCTGACCGCCCTAACTGATACATTTTCTACTATGAGAAAATCTCTTGTGTCTATGAGAATAAAACAATGGCTAAGATTCTTATAAATAGAACTTGAAGAGAAAAATAGTTCATCAGTCAACTAACAGCATGACACGTGGTACATTAAATTCATTTTAAGAATCTCAAATCATTTAAAAGCAAAAATAATTGCAACAGTAGAGTGCATAGTCACTTTTAGAGGATTTGTTAACAAAATCCTATGAATAATCACTGTAAATAACAGAGGCTGACTTCACATCTTGGGGAAATTAACTTATGTAAAGCATCTCATTCCCTCAATGTCAGGGATATTACTCTATAAGTTGTATCTAATATCAGTACCTCCATTTACGTACTGGATCAGATTCCTCCTTGCATACTCAAGTAATTCACTTCTGCGGTTTTCTCTTCTTATCTCTTGCATCATCAACCCCCCCGTAGTAGGTCACTGCCATCAGCAAACCAACACGCATAGTATACCCTATCTTAACAAATGTGCAATTTAATTGTAAAAGCTGTCTTTTATCTCTACCTCTTCCTTCACCCATCACTCCATTTCTCTGCTCTCATGGTCTATATCCTTGGTCTCAACTTCCGCTTATCCCCACCTCTTCTCTTCTCTTGAATTTCCGCTTATTAGGCTTTCATCCCTCACCTGCTCCTGCTCAGGTCATCAGCAATCTCCACATTACCAAAACTAATGGGCAGTTCTCAGAGCTCTTCTTGGTAACCCTCTCAGCATCCTTCACAGTCAATTTCTCTCTCCTTTTTCAATCACTTTCTCTTTGGCCTACAGAATACAATACTCCATTCGATGCAGTATATGCTTTTCTTCCTTTCCTATTGCTCATTCCTTCTCCGTCTACTATTGAGACTCTACCAACCCTTAAGTGTTGGAGTGCCCAAGGCTCATTCCTGAGACTTCTTTTCTTTTCTCCCTTTACTCACATATAAGATGAGCACAATTAGTCGTATGTTCCCTAAAGACTCATACATATATGTCTGTAGTCTTAAACTCACTTCTGAACTCCAGTCTCATATTATTGTCCTATAAAAAATGTCCACTTAAAGGTCTAAAAGCATCCATTTATGTACCTGGAGGAGTCAGCTCTCTATATCAAAATAATGGGGACTAATAATGAACCAAAATATGAAGCATCTATAATCACTTGGATCAGAAGCCTCTGCTGCACACACCTAGCATCTGAAACTACTACTGGACATTCAGCTTTACAAGATATCTGAGAATTTGGCTATTATTTAATTGAACAACTATGATTTCCATAAAATCCTATTCTGAATGATGCAATAATGTTAGTCTCTCTAAATTCCGGTGTTGATTGATCAACGGTCTATGGGAAAACATTGGGTATTAGGAAAGAGCCATGATCTTGGTAAGTACTGCTGCTTGGCAACCAAGATAGAGTAGAAAATAAACCTTCTGCTTACCCACATGTAGAAGCAGCTTATGGACCTCTGAATTTCTGAAAGAGAGAGAGGGATCAGAAGAGAGATTAAGCCTAAAATTCACACCACCACTGTGAGTTTTCCTATTCCTATGTGTCATCTCCATCCACCTCCTGTTACGCTATTAGGTAAGGGGATCTCAGCGGTATTGCAGCACATGGTAGGTGGGGAGAAGCTGAGGAACACGTCTTCTCATAAGCACTGGAATGCCAAGTTGCAGCATCTCTTAAAAATTAATGCTGCAAAATATTTAAGTAACTACCACGAACATAGTTTTGGAAATGGCTTGCTGAAATGTATTGCTGTAACATTCTCCTTACTACTTTTTCCCATTATCTATTTTATAAAATAAAGGGTTTAGTGGGGGCTGGCCCCATGGCTTAGCGGTTGAGTGAGCGCGTTCGGCTGCTGGTGGCCCCGGTTCGGATCCCGGGTGCGCACCGATGCACCACCTGTCCGGCCATGCTGAGGCCGTGTCCCACATACAGCAACTGGAAGGAAGTGCAACTATGACATACAGCTATCTACTAGGGCTTTGGGGAGAAAAAGGGAGGAAAAAAGGAGGAGGATTGGCAATAGATTTTAGCTCAGGGCCGGTCTTCCTCAACAAAAAGTGGAAGATTGGCATGGATGTTAGCTCAGGACTTGATCGTCCTCAAAAATAAATAAATAAATACATAAATAAATAAAGGGTTTAATGTTTACTCGTTCATTTAACCGTTCATTCATTCACCATAAGTTTGTTTATCACCTACTATATGGAAAGTATTATGCTTATAGCTATGTTAAAGAACGTTTTTTTTATAATTTTATTTATTTATTTTTCCCCTAAAGCCCCAGGAGATAGTTGTATGTCATAGTTGCACACTCTTCTAGTTGCTGTTTAAAGAACGTTTTTTTAAAAAGAAAGTTTTAAAAAGCATATCATTTAAATACATAGTAAGATTCTGATTCCCATAAATATAATCTTTGGAAAATATAAGTGTTTTGGATAAATAAAGAAATAAGATAGAGAATAACTACTTACACATATTCTGCTTCTAATTTTTCGAGTATAGTTAATGTACCAAAATAAAGATGTTTGAATAAATATGAAAGGAACCAATGTTCTCTGGAAATTGAATGTAAAGCCAGAATACTTCTTTGCTATGTTAGTGTTCTGCATGTGGATAATACAATATGAGCTTTAACTCTACATTCCTCATCTGATAAGCATCCAATGTGAAGAAAGTATTTAGAACTGCTAAGAACTCAGGTTCATGGTTGCCATGAAACGCAACTTCCCCACCATGGCTCATATTCTCTCTACTTTAGCAAATCAGGCAAAATGTAATTATGAATGCTAGAGCCAACCATGTAAATTTTATAATGTGACTTAGGCAGAGACTAACAAAGACGGAACTAAAATCACCCTTTCCCCTTACAAGCACAACCACTCCCACCCCAAGTGTGAACAGCAAACCAATGCAATCAATTAAATGCTGGTCAAAAACTAATGAGATGGAAAAACACAAGCATGCTTTTCTCCACTTCAAATTGCCAAGCCCTGTTTATGCCTCATATGGATTTGACAACGTTGCCCTAATGTGGCTCTCCCTGACTGCTATTTTACTTCAACGACCCCCTGATGCTTCCCTTCAAAGCTGCCTTCATTTGCTTAATGAACATGATAAAATAGTTGACATTTATGTCACATTAAACCATCCAAAATCATCCTTAAATCTAAAGATTAATTTCTGGAACTCACCCTCTCCAGGCTCTACCATTACCTGTGCGGCCCTGCCTTCCCTAAGTCTATGTGCTAGCAAAACCTACCTGAGATGCCATTAATACCCACCCTTGCTTTGTCTCCTGCATACCTTTTGGATTTGAATATATGCTCTTCATTTCTCAGATCTAGTGAACTCAACTGAGGTCCCAAGAGACTCGGGGCACTATATATATTAAAGAGAAAAACTGAAAGACCTGAAGGACATAGGTTTCGATTTTTATTTCTAACTAATTAGTATAGACCCAAAGAGATCCCTACCATTGCATTATTAGAAGAGAAATGCCTAAATCAAAAATAAAGTCTGCTTATATTATTTAGCTAGCCCAGGACTTTTGAATTTAAGTTCTAAAAGCACACTTATCCATGATGACTGACTCAAATTGTTCTTTCTCATACATAAAACAATTTTAACGCATCTCTCTATCTCTTTGTTGTTTTTTATTTCAGAATTTTTTTCCCACCTAACTACGTGACAAAACATTCTGAGCCAATTATTGAAGTCTAATGAATTGATTCATTCTGTTCCATCTTATACTTTCTAGAGGTAAATAAAGAGACTCAATCAGACTTCTAATTCTGAATTCCATATTTGCATGAAGAACTCTGGGGAGTATGACCCACTTTCAATAGAAGGAGAAATAAATCTATTTTCACAATTATTGTATAATAAGTTATGCTATCCGTATTTCCAGGGCACTCCAGGATGATTTTTAAAAGTCCATCTTTGAACTCCAATGATTAGCTAATAAAAACCAAGGTTCACAAATATCAATTGAGCCATCAGTGTCATAACCTAAGTCAGACCAGCATTTAGATGGCAGGGAGCTATGTTATTACAAAAAATAAAAAATTCAGGAAAATCTCTCTGATGCATCGTTATTTGCAAAATAAATAAGTCAATAGAGCTTGGTGCTAATCTCACTCTCCTTCTCCCTGAATCGTCATTAATCTGTAATGCTATGGAAAAAACAAGGATTTGCGACTGGAAAAAGGGGGTCTAAAACTCAATGAATTCAGACGATTGAACTTATATCTCAGACATCCAATTTCTGATACACAGAATTAAGCACCTCACAAGAATTTTGAAATATCAGTGAGCTGCTTGTGAAATCACGACATTGATAAAGTATAACATATATATGTATATGTATGTGTGCATATATATATATATTTATATATTTACTAGTCAGAAGAGTTTCAAAAGAGAGACGTCATGCTTTGCTCAGTGTGGCTCTACGTGACATGTTACACCACATGTGATCTTCAAGGCTTTTTGATTTCAGCATCTGATCGTTCGTCAAATCTGTCCGTTCTTGACCTCCTGTACTTGAAGATGCAGAATAAGATAATGGTTAATAGTGTTGGTGATGGCATCAGACACAATATCCTCACTTTACATCTGACGTTATAATCGCAAATCAAAGAGTTTTGTGAGAATTAAATTAATACACGTCTAGAACATAGAAAAGTGCCTATCACACAACCAACATTCAATAAATGTTAGCTCTTATTATCTTTATTGTCAAAATCCAATCATTTCTCATTCTTGTGGACTACTGTAACAGTCTCCTGTCTGGAGCCATGACCACCAGCCTTGGCTTGCAAGACTTCCACTAGTGGAATTAAAATCTAGAATTTGTTGTATGTTTTGTGAGACTTAGGTTACTCTCTTCTACTGCATTATAGTAACCATTTAGGTGGTAGTTATACTTACTGTTTTTTTCAGTGTTACACTCTCCTTACATAAATGTACATAAATGCACATATTGAATATACAGCTCTTCTTTCTAGAAATGATAACCACTGCTCTCCTCATTCCTTTGTGCTTGAGCTCTTCAAGCTTTATCGAGAATCCGACACTTAGCTGAACTAATGTTATTTTAAGTTGACTTCCTATTACTAACATCAAATAGCATTACTATGAATGTAGTCAAGAAGGAAAGTCAAGCTAATACGTCTAATAGAGTAAAACCTAAGTTTGCACTGTATTTTAATCTGACTTTGGCATTTAGGCTAACGTTTTCCATTTCACTTGCTCTCTCTGACTTATGTCAAGGTTAAAGTAAATTTCTACTGCCCTTGGTTCTATGAGCAGAACTTTGAAGACATTGGTAGGTAGCTGTTCATTCTCTGTAGTTGAATAACTTTGGCATCATTGAATATTAAATAGAATCTCAGAAATACAAAGTGAGAAGAGACCTCAGAAACCATCCAATTCAACTCCCTCATTTCACAGGGGAAGAAATCAAGTCCCAGATTGATGATCTCAAAAACCTGCTTAGAGATCTATCTGCTTTAAGGACACAGCTCCTGATTGCTCGTCAGTGTCAGTTCCACTTTTCACTTCACTTTCCACTTCCACTCGTAGAAGACATTTATCAGGAACATTAGCTCAGCCATTCATCCATAGAAGATTCCTATAGCCACAGAATATAATGCCCTGCCAGGGCCTTTGGGGGAAACAGAATAGTCACTCTTTTCAGTATATTTGTCATTTTATTCATATTTTATGAGCATAATATTTATTCATTAATAATATTGTTATATATCAATTTTTTAATGTATATTAAAAACACATGAACACATAAATACATGTTTTCTTTTCAAATTGAGAAATATAATATACTAGATTCATAGAATATTAAAATTGGAAATGATGTTACAGATCAACAGCTCAAATTTCCTCTTTGCTACAGTAAATTCATTTATAAAATAAAGGTGATATGATTTGTTACAGATCTTAAGTAGGAACTAAAATGGTCGATAGGAGCATAAAAAATGCTGGAGAGAAACAACAGCAAAAAGGAGCAGCAATACTAAATTGGTTGAAAGATACTCTCAATTCCCTGACAGGACTCCACGTGAAAGTTTTCTTTAAATGCATATACACATAAAGCAATCTTAATTCCTATGCCTCCTGGTAGCCATGAGATATATTTCACATTTTCAATGTCATTACAGTCTTGCCAATGCCATTTAAAAAACATAAAGAAAAATAGCCCTAAATAATAGAATAATATTAAGATTTTTCTGGTAACATTTGAAATAAAATGATATTTTAAAAAATAAGAAAAAAAACCCTATTCCTCTTTCCTGTCACAGGAACCTATTGACTGTGCTACTCCCAAGAACCTACAGTAATATTTGTTCACTTCTTATTAGTTCATTTTTATTTAGAATAATCAGTTCTGAGTGTATTGGAGTCACAAGGAAAAACAATGGTGAATCTTTGTTTCAAAAAGTTTTATATTTGCCAAAACTTAATCTCAGCAGAGATTTTGATTTTAAGTAAAGTTTTTGTGAAGTCCTACTCAAGGAAGAAATACAAAGGAGATTCTAAATTGATTCTTATTTAAAGATGGACTAAAGGCATCGGCGAGTGTTCTTCCAGATGGTAAAATGCCAGACGTCACCCTGTCTTCTTCCTCACTATCTTCTCAATTTGGTTTGTGTCCAAAATGCTTTGCAGAAGTAGCAGTAACTCCTCAAACAGCATAAATTCAGACCCACGAGGTTTCTCTGGGGTTTCCTAAATGGAGTTGAAGTTGGTTCCCAGTTGTCTGGACTTGAGTTTTTTAAGCACTCACTAAAATTGACTCTGGAATCAGATGTGTTCCTCCCAACGTATAGGGATCCTTGCCTTGAATACCGAAATAAAGGGCCCTGCCATCCCTTACGAACTTCTTGATATTATGTCATTTAAATTATAACCTGGATATATCTGTGGAGTTAGAATACCTGCTGAAAGAGAATAATCGGCAGCAATGCAGTGAAAATGTATCGTTCTCTTCCTTCTGGTGAAAATAAATCAGTAATACAATGTGGTGATTAAAACAGAATTCCTATTTCCTGCAAAGGAAACTGACTCTTCCACTGAGATTTCTTGCATTTGCTTATGTCCCAAGTTGAGTTTTCTAATACCACGCCTTCAATATTTTCTTTATCTTATACTTCAGAACACAACACTATGTTGAGTAGAAAAGACTGGGGACCCAAAAGGAAATCAAGAAAAGATGGATGGGGTGAGATAACAAGTTCGAAGTGAGCTGGCTGTGTCTTACACCCTTCAAAGGCCAGGACAAGTGCTTTGCCATTACTATTAACAAGACATCTTAAGAGGGCTGGTTCCACAAGATCTAGGGACTCCTCATTTGGAGCAGACATACTTCAGTTCCTATGCCATCCCAGCAATTCTACCATCAAGATTATTCTCTAATTCGCTCTGCCTCTGACAATGTTCTACCTTTAAAACTAGGATTCGAAACTGTGGCTAGTCTTCAGTTACTTTTGGAAACTCCAGTCTGCACAAATTTATCCAAAAACAACTGTTTTTAAGAGAGTTGTGATATTGGGAGTTATTTTCCTTCAAGTAGTACATAAACTCTTATGATTTAAATTAATATTCCCGTATCTCAGGATCAAAAATGCCACTGCCTCCCTGCTACTCACTAAAATGCATGTGTAATTCAGAATAGAATAGAAATAGACGGAATACAAATATTGACAAACTATTACAATGAATATTTTCTCCTAAAGTTACAGAAACTAAGCAGAAGAATATAAATCTGTGGCTTTAATTCATGAAAGAGAAGCCATGCTTAGCAAAAACAAGAGGAATACATTCCATTTTCTCCGTTCAATGTTATGTGCTCCCTACTGTAGACATTCAGATTCTTTACTAACCAGAAAGCTTAGTGATCATCCTCCTTTGCACATCTTCTGGTTCTTGAATTGTGTAAAACATCTTCACGGCTGTTTCTCCCACATGTGTAAATGCACTGCAATGGTGGAAGTCTCAAAATGCAACCACAGATAATAGAGGCAAGCAAGGACTTTACAACAGCAGAAATTCTCAGACCAATTCACAAAGCCTCAAATTTGGAATTTTGATACTAACGCCAAGAGAAGAGACTTGCCAAATGGTTGATGCACATCAAGGCATCCACTAGTTGCAGATCTAAGGAATTTCAAGCAATAGCACAGACTGTCATCAAGACCAGGAACAATCCACAACCTTATTATTGTAAAGAAAAAAGTCTGTCCTGGAATGATTTCAAATCAATTAAGGGACAGTAAACAGAGGGAAAACAGTGAATAAACCATATATTCTAATATTTGACGTAAAACAAAAGAGAAGTGACCCTAAAATATGAAGTCAATAGCCAAAATGCTACCTACAAATGACACAAAGTCAGATGGTTTCAAATTTCTCTGTAACAATAAATAACAAAAACAAGGAACAGGTCTTACTGAAGCTCATCTTTGATGTGATGGAGGAAAAATAAAAAGAGGTTCTAATTCATTACATGTGTGTAAGAGTTGGTTTTGGTTTAAGGTGATGTAGACCTATTGTTAGATAGGCTAGCACTCAGAAAACCTACTCACGTGTTATTCATGTAAAAATAGTGCTTACAGAGAATTTTCAATTCATCAAAAATAAAACTAGAGGATCAAAATGTTAAAGTTGTTCATAAAATGATTGGCAGTAATACTGAAATTAGGAAAGCAAAAGAAGCCTGAAAGATTTTTTTAAATGTTTGAATATTAGCTTTTGTTTCCCAAAAAGGTGATAAATGAGCATGGGTTGCTCCCTGCCTCCCTCTCCTCTCTGTGGTGGCCACAGGGCTCACTGTGAGGGTGGTGGCTCTATCAGACTAACCAGGAAGCATGTCAGAGCTCTGAACAGGGGAGACCCCTGGTTCCAGGACACAGAACCATAGATTAGTTGTCAAGGATAGTTCAAGGTTTTTAAAATATTCTCTAGGAAACTGATAAATCAACCATGTTTTAAAAAATTATACAAAAATTTGAACAATAAAATTAAATTTGTATATTTACACATATGCATAATATATACATGTATATATGCATTTATATTTATACATACACAGAATTTTAAATCTAATGAATACTGACACACTATTATTTTTGACTGTACGTGGAACATTGACAAATATAACAACACACAGGGCAGCAAAGAAAGTCCCTAATACTAAAGTATCACCATACAGAATATGTTCTCTCACTATTGAAATCGGTAATAAAGCAGAGCTTTAAAAAGCATATGTCTAGGAAGTAAATTACATGCTACTATCTAACCCCTAGATTAAAGAAGAAATCATAAAAAAACTCTTAAAACTGGAATGCAGTAAAAGTGCACACAAAATGTGGTACTAAAACAGCATTTAAGAGGAAATTTAGGGGGCCGGCCCCATGGCTTAGCCGTTAAGTGCACGCACTCAAATACTGGCAGCCCGGGTTCAGATCCCGGCCGTGCACCGACGCAGCACTTCTCCGGCCATGCTGAGGCTGCGTCCCACATATAGCAACTAGAAGGATGTGCAACTATGACATACAACTATCTACTGGGGTACAACTATCTACTGGGGCTTTGGGGAAAAAATAAAAAAGGAGGAGGATTGGCAATAGATGTTAGCTCAGAGCTGGTCTTCCTCAGCAAAGAGGAGGATTAGCATGGATGTTAGCTCAGGGCTGATCTTCCTCACAAAAAAATAAATAAAAGGAAATTTATAACTTTAAATACATTTGTCAGAAAAATGGAATAGTAAAAGAATGAGCGTGCAAACCATGAACACAAAAACTAGAATAGGAACTATGTAAAAAATCAAAGAAGGAAGCAAAGATATAATAAAGTTGGGGGAAGAAAGCGGTGAAATAGAAGACATTGTTATGACCAAAAGCAATAGCACAGCAGGTAACGTTACCAAAAGAGAAGATTTATAAAAGTGGATTAATAGGAGAAAAAATATCTGGAAAGATTATTCAATAAAAACAGAGAATATAGAAATAAATAAAATATAAAATTTAAGAATTACAAAAAATATACATGTCCAAAATAATACAACAAATATATATCAATATGTTTTGATACATATTAATAGACATATATCCCCAAAGCAACGAAAATGCTTAAGATCTTCATTTTCACAGACACAGGCAAACACAATGTCTTAAGGCTTACTGCTTTCAAATTTACAAAGAAAAATTAACTCCTGTAAAACATAATTTATTACAAAAAATTTAACAGTTATGTACTTTACCTTATTACTTTATATTTTAGATAATATCATATTGATTCTTAAAATAAGAAAGATGGACAATCATAGCCCCATTTCGCTTTGAACTTTAATTTCAATTTCTAATATTATACTTGGAGTATTTTCTTCTGACAGTGGATGATGAAATGGACAATTAAATGTTTTCAAGAAATTCAGGAGTAGTGTAATATCAGGAAATTTATCAAAAAATTAAAAATACCAATGAATTAATAAATTACATGATTATCTCAATAGACACAGAGAAAGCATCCGATAAAATTCAACATTTTTATGATTAAACTCTCAAAAATAGGAAGCTTACTTAACTTGAAAAGTTTATATACCAAATTATAACAAAACAACACTTTAGAATAAATATTGTCTTTTAAAAATAAGATCAAAGTGTATTTACTGTCACTGTTATTTTTTAATATAGAATTTAAGGCCGTGGCCAATACAATGTAATATAATGAAAACAAATAGAGGTGTGAAAGGAAAAAGAACAATTCCTTTTGTATGTGAAATCATCATCTATAGTGAAAATTTAACAGAGTCAAGAAGCAACCTCCATGAATCAATAAGGGAATTTAGCAGATCTGATGGATACAAGATCACCTTACAAAAATTAATAGTGGTTATTTATACTGGAAAATATACTAAATGTAAAATAATATTCATAAAAATTAAAACTTTTGAAAAAGAAGGGCAATGAGAATAAACTTGTCTTACCAGATAGCAAGTTGCGCTAAAAGGGTGTAATAATAAGAAATATTGTAGTACCAACCCAGACAAAAACAGACGGTCACATGAAAAAGAACAGACACTTCCATATCAGATCCATGTGTGTGTGTGAAAACTTTACATATGGTTTGTTTATATATATACATATAAACATATACATACATATACATGTATGTGTATATATATATAAATAAAATTTGAATAGCTCAATTAATGGTATTGGGATGAAAAAAATGTCTCTAAGTGGCAAATAAGACTGCATACTTACCTTACATAATATGCAAAGATAAGATCCTCATAAATTAAATATTCTCAGGTAAAAACTAAAGTACAAATATAGTATCAAAAATGTCAGAGTATATCTTTGGCTGATGAAGACTCTCTTAAATAGGATTCCAGATACACAGTTCATAAGGCAAAACATTAACTACATAAAATTAAAATTATCAATACAACAAAGAGCTAAGGTTTGAAAATTTAGAAGAAAGACTGGTTATATCAGAAAAATATATAATTAAAATTATTTAAAAAATCTATAAATAAATGGAAATAGGAAAATGAGCAAAGAATACACACATGCTTTTCATATTCAGGGAAACTGTAATGACTAATTTCACAAAGTGATGGTCACTCTATTACTCAGATAACTGAAAATTAAAACAATATTTCTTCCAGGCAGATGGTAAAAATTTATAGTTAAGTATTACCAGATGTTGGCAACTATAGAAAAGCTAACCTCATGAACTCTGGATGAGAATGAATCCTACTAGAGCCTTTCTAGATTGCACTCCAGTGGATCTTAATACACACACATCCAAGAGTTCACAATGTTTCGGCAATTGCATACATAGGTATGGTCCTTGAGAAGCATCCCTGCCCACATCCCTGAGAAAATATGCACATAAATGTCCATTGCACTATTGTCCCTGGAAAAGGGGAGTTGTAAGCATTATAAGTTCATCCCTAGGAAATTTCATGAATAAAATATAGAGTTTATTGTGTGCCAAGATTCAATTCCACATACATAGTAAATTATTAGTACTATGGAATATTTTTCAGTTACAGCCATGTACTTCATAACGACATTTCAGTCAGTGACAGACTGCATATAGACATTGGTCTCATAAGATTAGTACCTCATAGCCCAGGTGTGTAGTAGGCTATATCATCTAGGTTTGTGTAAGTACACTCTGTGATGTTCCCACAACAACGAAATCGCCTAACGACACGTCTCATGACGTATTCCCGTCATTAAACGGCACAAGACTGTATTACAAACAGTGAGCTGAAAGTTTAAAGACATGCATAAACATCTTCAGTAAATATGTTTGAGTTTAAAAATGTATGTGAGTGTGTATAACACCAGTCATATAAAGTTTGAAGATACGGATATACAATACCAGAGAAGAAGATCACATATAATTTGAGTTACATAATCAAGTAAACGTACAAGGTACATTAGAGTGAATTTTAATGACCTTTGGAAAAGGGAGTGGAGATTATAGATGAAAAGAAAAAAAAGACAAAAATAAATGGAGCAGGCACTTCTGCAATAATGGTGTGAGGAGCTCTATGATCATCTCTCCAGTGAAAGTCATAGCTTCTGAAAATTATAAAAAACGACCGTTCAGAGTCTCAGAATATTGCTCTAACGGCATACAGCAAATCAGCAAGGGGATTAACATTTATTCAAGAGAATCTACTACACCTCAGGTAGAACAGCAAGAGTCTGTGGCATGTGAGCCCTGACAGGCTCCCAGCTGCTGTCCCCCAGTCCAGTGCAACAGAAGCTCTACTTTTGCTGGAGAAGAGAAGATTCCCACTCAACTCACCTCCCAGTCGAGTCCTATGTTTGTCGCCAGGGCAGGGCAGGCTACCTGCATTTCTCATTTCCCAGTAGTTACAGACAAGCATGGTCAAGAGATCTGGGGCTCTTGTCTTCCATTCAGTCTCCGCTCGTTGAATGGAAGCTCTACTTTAAGCACCACAAGCTGAAAATACTGGGGCCAAATTGCCCTGACCCTGCTCACTAATGGAGTGAAAATTCCATGCTGCAAAATAAGGGATAGGAAGACAAGGGCTACCATTTCCATTCAGCACCCCGTTAATAAAACAGGGGCATCACTCCAAGAAAAGTGGGCTGATGTCCCTGCCCTCACCTTTGGACCACTAGTGTAGTGCAGGACTGCTGGGGGAAAGGAAGTCCATAAGAACAGAGATCTCTGTAGACCCCACCAAATGGACTGACTTTATTTGGAACAGAGCTTGGGGAAGCTCAAGCCTAAGAGCATTGTTAAAATCAATGGAGATCTTGGTGGTGCACAATTCAGAAGCAGCTGGTATCTCAATAATACTAATAAGTTAACTAGAATTTTCACAGATCACTAGAAGTTTAACAGGGGAAACCAG
Organism: Dicerorhinus sumatrensis harrissoni; assembly: GCA_014189135.1. Taxonomy (NCBI): domain Eukaryota; kingdom Metazoa; phylum Chordata; class Mammalia; order Perissodactyla; family Rhinocerotidae; genus Dicerorhinus; species Dicerorhinus sumatrensis. The sequence continues at coordinate 5,154,785 of JABWHU010000002.1, forward strand.
GGAAGAATGTCAAAGAGCCATTGGTTCATTATCAGAAGGGGTTTAGTACCCAAACCTGCTACAATATATTAACTAAAATGTCCAGCTTTAACTGTCTCTTTCCTGATCTCCCTATTAAGCTTCTGACTGGGCTGCCTTTCTTGCCGTTACACCCAACTATCAGCTCCCACAAGTGCCAGCTGATTGGTTTAACATGCAAAAGTCAAATCATGCACCACCCCACATCAATAGAATAAAGAACAAAAACCACAAACCACATGCCATCTCAACAGACAAAACAAAAAAGTCATTTGACAAAATCCAATACACAATTATAACAAAAAAAAATACACACTTAAAAGACTAGGAATAGGAGGTAACACCCTCAACTTTATAAGTGGCATCTACATGACAAGTAAACAAAAACAGCTAACATCATACATAATCGTCAAAGACTGAATACTTAATCCCAAAATTAGGAAAAGGAAAAGGATGTCTGCTCTTATTTTAAATTGAATTAAAATAAAATCAATTTAATTTCTATGCTTGAGAAATGAACAATTCAAAATAAAATTTAAAAATTCCACTTACAATAGTATAAAAATGGTAAAATAACAAATACATTTAACAAATGAAGTGTGAAATTTGTACTCTAAAAATTACAAAATATTCTTGAAAGAAATTAAGAAATTAAATAAATGAAAAGAAATTACAAGTTCTTTGGTTGGGATTCTTAATTTTGTTGACAGCAATAGTCTCCAAATTGATCCACATATTAACTTTCAACATGGATCCAAGACAATTCAATGGGTAAAGAACAGCCATCTTGACAAAAAGTGGTAGGGCAACTGAATAGTCACATGCAAAAGGATAAAAATAGACTCCTTCCTCAAACCATATACAATGTTAACTCAAAATAGGCCAGAGAACTAAACATAAAAGGTAAAGTTATAAGACTCACAAGAAAACATAGAAGTAAATATTCTATTCTTGTGATGGGGCAAGGCATTTTAGATATTACCTCAAAAATATTTTAATAATTTGATGAATTTGCATTTCTCTTAACTTAGCCTGTAATGTCTGTCTCACATTTGCATTTACACTTCATTTTAAACTATACTTACCACGTTCTCTCTGCTCCAGCAACCCTGACCAGAGTGACTACGTAAAATTGTGCAGTGCACAACTTGTGCCTCCAAACACTTTGGCACTGAGTCAGATTTTCCTTTAGTTTCTCATTTTCTTTTATTTGTACCAACACGGGGCTTCTGATGATAACCCTGTTATTTCTGGGTTGATTACAGGAGTTAGAAAAATACACCTGATGTTTAAATCTGGACCCAAATCCTGCCACACCTGTTCATTTATGCATTGTCTGTGGCTGCTTTCCACTACTACGGCAGAGTTCAGTGGTTGCAAGAGATACCATGTATCCCTCAAAGCTGAAACTATTTACTATGTGGCCCTTTGCATAAAAAGTTTGCCATCTCCCGAACTAAAATATTTTTTATATCTTTCTTCACCTAGTAAAATGTATGTATGATACATTTATCATTTAAACTTCAGCCCCATATAACACCCAGAAAATCCTTTCCCTAATAATCCCTCCTAAATCAAACTCCAGCCGTTAATGTGTCTTAATCTTGATTTTCAAAAATATTTCATATGTGGCCGCCCTGGTGGTGCAAGCGGTTAAGTGCACGTGCTCCGCTGTGGTGGCCCGGGGTTCGCCGGTTCAGATCCCGGGCGTGCACCAACACACCGCTTGCCAAGCCATGCTGTGGTGGCGTCCCATATAAAGTAGAGGAAGATGGGCACGGATGTTAGCCCAGGGCCAGTCTTCCTCAGCAAAAAAAAAAAAAAGAGGAGGATTGGCAGATGTTAGCATAGGGCTGATCTCCTCACAAAAAAAAAAAAAATTTCATGATGTTTGGACCTCCTCGGGGGCCTGGCTGACTGGAGACAAACTGCTCCTCCCAGGGCTAGCTAATTCCTAGGGATAATAAATGACTCTTGAGAACAGGAACACACCTTTCATACACAAACCAACCAATCCTGAGTCCATACCCCCAACCACCTTCTTTGTGTAACTCACAACCACCAAGCCAATATTTTTCCTGCCCTAAGTAAACCCAGGGCCAGGTAACAGAGAGCTAGAGACCACCCCTACAGCCCAAAGCCTGCTGACATTATTCAAACTAGCCAGTCCTGAGCTCCTCCTACTCCCCTGCCCTGCCTGTCCCAGGAAAACACAATAAAGACTCTGGGCCATGCTTTCCCACTGCTCCTTCTGCTCCCTGGATGAACCTGATGCTTCCCCATATGGCCCTGTATGGCATGGGGTGGCCCCTCCTTTCAAGAAATGTAAGTCATAAATTCTTTTCCAATGGCTTTAGCTTCTCTGTGTTGACCTTCAGTCACCTCTTTAAATTAAAATCCTGTTAGTACATTTTAATACATAATGGTCCCAAGAACCGTGTATTTCTTCTTCTTGCCACATTTCAATTTTACATTTTTGTGACAATTTGTTTAATAGCTGCATATCCTACTAGAACGTCAGTGTCAAATTTTATTTTTGCTCTTCACTTTATTCCAAACACCTAGTATAGTACCTCCTATGTGGAATATGGAGACCACTTTTTAAAAATAAATGCATGAAAACATTCATCTAAAATAACAATAGGAACACTTCATAACGTAACTACTCAAATCCAGGGAATATTTCACTCAGAAATAAGAATTTATCCTTAGCTGCTTTCATAATTAAATAAAAATTAGTGCAAATTAATTTACTAAGAACTTAACATAAGAAGACAGATAACAACAAACCAAGTCACGGAAAGCTAAAAAAGCAAAATATCTTTACAATAATTTAGAAATTACAAAGACTACAAATGAAAATTATCACAATAATTTATTCTTTTTAAAATTGAACATCAGTAAACTAGTCAAACCTCTGGCATAATATCTCTATATTCTAAATTCTAATAAGCATATTTTCTCCCTAAAGAGTTATTTTTCAAAAACCTTGGGTGCAATGCAACTAATGTGTATATTTAATTGATAATGTTTTATTTTTCCCTCCCCAATTTACTATTTAAATGATAGTGTTCCTTAAAATTGATGGTGGCTTTAATAAAAACACTAATATAATTAAGAAATAAAAAGAATACACAAACAAAATTAAATATGAAAGAAGCAAAAGCAATCATAGAGTTTTGGTTAGTAGAAATAGATGCTCATGGAAAGGCTGTCCTTAGTCAAAAGCAACTGCAGACACATCAACAGGTGGTGCATTCTCATGTGAGTGCTCCTTCACTATGTCAGTAAGCTATTCTTCGCATACCTTCTTCTCTCTGCGTCTATTTTCTATTCACTCTACTAATGAGAGTTGAAATTTGAGCATTTTTTTAAAATGAATTTGGCTTGAAGTAACAGCATTAAAAATGAGTCTTAAAAGAGAAAATACAGGGCTGGCCTCGTGGCGCAAGCGGTTAAGTGCACGCACTCCGCT
>JABWHU010000002.1:5158447-5171652 GCA_014189135.1 Dicerorhinus sumatrensis harrissoni
AGAGAGAGAGAGAAAAAATACAGCTTCGATTTTATGTATTATTGAAGACAAGCTGTTTTAGTCAATGTTTATTTCAGAATTCCCCATAATAATCAGATCTCAGTAAGAGAAAGGTCCTAAGTGTTTGTCCTAGTGGTGTTGCTATATTTCCAATACATATTCCAGCCTTCTTACAAGTTTCACAAGGGAAAAACTATTGGATGTGTGTATAATTTGGAGGGATAAGAGAATAGAATTTAACTCATAAATAATGATCTTCATTAAGTTATCAAAGAAGTAAATGAATTATTTCACATAATTGTCTATAACTGATCTTTATTTGCAAAAGATCTCCAGGAACTTGATTTGCTTAGCACCATGGAGGTTCCATGAAATTGTCTGACAAACATTGTTTAGAGCAGGTAGGTCTGGGCCATGATTCCTTGTGCATTAATTGGCTCAACACAATGAAAATATTGCCCATTCTTAGGGGTATTGGAATAATCAATTGCCTCACAACATTGCTGCCTCTGTTGAATTCTGACATAACCCAGTAAGGCTAGTGGAAACAAATAGTTGTGTTTTAATTCAGTAACCTCACTTTGTATATAGATATTGTGACTCAAGAGCATACAACAGGCAGATACGAAGAATGAAAGACAAAACAAAAAAATGTTTACTAATCTTTGGGTTTAAATACAGGATATATATAAATGAATTCCACTTGGGTGTACACACACAGACACACAAACACACACACACCACAAGCATCCTAGATGAAATGGTAAAGGGACAGTGAAACTGAGAGATAAGGAGAGAGAGTTCTCTCAGCACCCCTGCTGTAAAAGTATTAAATAGATTAGAGACTGTGACCTTTGCCTGGGGAGAAGACACACAAATTCCATGTAGGAGAGTTCTTATCTCTCCAGTCAATGTTCTGAACTAGGCTGGTGCACAGGGCATCTGTCCTGAGCTTATTATGAATAATTCATATCTCATCCATCTTTTGAAGAGGTGTTAAATTGCCCTTTTGGCATGTCTGTGGTTTCTGAGGAATGTGTTCACACTTCGTTACCAGCCGGTGATGGACTCCTGAGAGAGTAGTAATTGTCTTCCAACCAAGGTCTTTGTCAGTCCAGTAATGCATGATTTCAGGACAATCTGTGTTCCCTTGTGACCACAAATGTAAAAAAAACTCCAGAGGAAACAAGGACAATGATATTTTTTTCCCCTTAACTTTTAGAGAAATTTCACTTTTCTCTAATATTTGCTTCAATTAGAACTCACTTATTCTACCTTTCAGTTCTTCAAAACTAAGCTCAAAAGAGGACATATAAGGAAAATCATGGTTTGTTTCCATAATGTGGTCAAAAGTGCTATAAGACCTATCTTTCCAAATTCACAAAGCTTCCCACTACCATTCATTTATGAAACAATCCCTAGCAGTCACTTACTACTTTAGTCAACTTCACATATTATATATTTTATTTTAATAAAATTCTAAAAACTTAAAGAAGTAGAAATCATCTCTCTTTTTAAAGGCTATAAATTGATTTCAAGATAACATAGCTAGAAAATGGTGGATTGAAGTCTTCCTTCAAATTGTGCTCTAAACCATTATGAGAAACTGCCTCCACGGATCTTAAAGTTCCCAAATCAGTGTGCTTCCTGTCAGTTCAAATGCCACATTCTCTTGAAAATCTACCACAGTAATATTTTCAAACCATGAAAAACCCTTGTGTATAAGGAAAATTCAGGAGAGGAGTCAAGAGGAATTCATGGACGCATGTTCAACTGAGAATATGAGTTTCTAAAGATAGATCTGTGTATTGTGTAAATGTCCTGACTTGTGTACATGTGATTGGGGTGGGGGGAGCAGACAGGATACAGGTAGGCCCGTTAGCAAGATGCTGCAGTACTCCAGATTAGCATTAATAACAGTCTGGTTAAATTGCATTGAGATATAAAAGAAGAAAAAGGGGTGGCATTGAGAATTATTTAAAAATTTTAAGTCAATAGGTTCCTGTGATATAATGGATGTGGAGGATTTGGGGAAAAAAGTGTCATGTCTAGACAATGAAACTCAATGGATAGTGTTATCATTTACCAGGAAAAAAATACTAGGGGACAATCAGATTTAGTGGGGAAGATGGTAAGTTTGTTTTTGGTTGTAATGAGTTGAATTAGAGGCTTGGCTCTAGAGCTCAGGAAAATTGAAGTAGATGATATAAATATGAGAGCCATCTGAATATAGGTGGAAATTAAACTATTAACAACAGCACAAGGAACTCTCTCCATATGGGGTCCTGGGAAACCAGGAACAGCATGAGAGCCCTGGCAACCTAGGGAAAAGCCAGCAATGTGTGGAAAAGTGTGACTGGTCCATTTTAACATTGATTCATTTATTGGAAAAAAAAAAAAAAAGATGAGCATCTCTTACGTACAAAGCATTTGTCTCAGTGCTAGGTGCAGGAAGGGATAGAACTCCATCCCTTTCCTTAAAGAGTTTTATAATCTTGTAGAGAAAATCATTCATCTATTTCAGTAATACTTTTATTCACTCATGATGCAAAACATTGGTGACTATTATGTACCAGAAATCTTATAGGAATTAAAGGATGAGATGTTATGTTACAGAAAATGACACAATCCTGGCTGTCTAGAAATGAAAGCCTAGTGGTATTAAAGACGTGTAAAAATAACAATCATTGCAACGCACAAGCTGGTGTCACATCAAGGTTACATGCTGAGAGCTGCTGAGAAACACTGGAATGAAAGATGAACACTGGTTGAAATAATAATAGTGTGTTTCAAAGGGGAAGCACTATTTAAACCCCATCTCCAGACAAATAGAAGGATGAGGAGACTTGCACACAAAGGGAAAAGAATGTGCAAACATATGTAGACATGAAGGAGTGGCATAATCAGAAATCAAGCAGTTACATGTAACAGGAGCCACAGGGGCATCTGTGGAGAAAAGTGGACAGAGTTTATTGGGGGTAGGATAGAGTAGGGGGCGTTGAGAGATAAGGACAGTTTGCAAGAGAGAATTGGGTAAAATTGTAAGGACCCATATAAGTTAGCACAATAATACTGATAGTCAATGAAAAATACAAGTTAGGAAATAGCATTAAAAAGAATCACAGTTGAACCATTTTATCTAATTGAAACATATAATGCCCATCTATCAATCTTTAGTTGTAGGGTCAAGAACAAGAACTTTTCTTTGAACTTAGTTTCACTGATTTGAGTTCTTGTGTGTGTGTGTGTGTGTGTTTGCAAAAACATACCAGTGTGCTTTCCAAATATAATTTCAAGTTTTAACTTAGTATTCAAGAAAACAACTTCTTTTCTTTTAACACGGACACTTCACCAGTTTATTCAATGCTTACATAAATCACAAAATATTACTTAACAAGGAAAACTAAAATAAACAGATTTGGGAACATCTGATTCTTAGAATGCATGTGATTCATTTGATGGACACGAGATTGTATGCTATCAACAAGCATGGGAGTGCTGTGGACATAAGTCAAAAGGTTTATGGAGGAAATATCGGAAATTGGTTAATCTAGTGAGTTTCTTAATTGGATACTGGTTATAAAAACTTCTACTCTGAAGATTTAGGGCTATCTTCTGAAGACAATGAAGGCAATGATAATTTATAAGGAGCTTTACCAAGATGACTTCTAGCTTCATATTTATGTTTTATAAAGATAAATATGCTAGCAGTATAAAAACTTAATTTCTTTAAAGGGTCATCAGAAAAGGCTAAGAGAGAATTTCCATCATAGAGACTTAAGGAAGGCAGCAGCTTTTGCTGGAAGAATAACTATAATCTCTGATGCTTTCAATCCCTACTCAGTCATTCCTTCTGCATCTGCTATTTTTGTATTTGCTTGCTTGATTTATCTTTTAATCTCAGTGCGATTTCGTTTGTAGGTCCCTCTACTTTTCTCTGCACATCAGCTCCTTCATTTCTGAGCTTCGTTTCTTGTTCATACTAGAATCCATGGACTGTTCCATCAACTACTCTCAGGTCCATATACCAATCTTCATTTCCCTGTGGTCCTTCTGCACCCTCACATGAAAAAAGAAAAAACCTGAAATAAAATAGTGTGGCTTCTCTATGTCTTTGGCCAGGTTTTTATTTTACTAGAAAAAAATTGTAAAATGGAGGAAGAATAAATTCATTTTTTTCCTAGAATAGCTATTTCAAATCTACATTTCTTTTCGTTTGCCTTCAACCTCATGGACCTTTCCTCTTGCCTTCAGCAGATAATTTTGTTCCCCTCCAAATACCCATGCAAAAGCAGTCAACAGACAGGCACTCCCTCAATATTTTCCACATTGAAGAATTCCTTTATCTGGATTACAATGAAAGGAGTGTCTCTCTTCCTGCCTAAAGCTAATTATCACACCTAAGACCTGAATCCTACACTCTTCTGCCCCCTTAGAGGCTTCAAACTATTGATCATCCCATTTCTCTACTAAGTTTTCAGCTTCTCCTATTGTTGCTCATTTATACCACATTCAATGTGTTCAAATTTTCTATGATGCATAAAAAAATCCTCCCTTGTCTCAACATCCCCCTACTGAAATAACTCTAAATAGATGCTTAAATAGATCTGAAACTTACTAATAGCCACACTTTAAGAGCTACAGTTGTGCTCTCTAATGCGTCGAACATTCACTGTTCAGCCAGCTTTGATGGGATTCTACCTACAACCCCCACTGAAATTGATATGCTTAAAGTATAAGGACTTCCTTGTTGCCAAAGTAAATGGATAATTTTCAGTGCTCATTCTGATTGACTTCTTGTCAATACTAACCTCCTTGCCAGAAATTCCTCTCCTTTTGGTGTCTCTGACAACATTCCTGTTTTTCTTTCCCTCTTCTCCATCTACTCCTTTTCAATCACACTTATGGACTCTTCTTTCTTTTATTATCACTCAAAAATATCATCTAATCTAGCTCTACGCTCATCTCAGTGGGTGTACTCTGAATATCCCTTTTCACTTTTATGACTTCAATAACCATCTGTTTGCAGATAGCACCCAAATGTATTTCCCCAACCCAAATTTCATTACTGAATCTCACACTGAGATATAGGAGCCCATCCAGTCCATGTACTGCATAGATCACCAAAGAATGTAGACTCTTGAACAAAACTCATCAATCAAGGATGTATCAGTTTCCTTGGTTGCAGGGGCTTGCATATATTTTTTTATAAGCCAAATAGAAATAACACATGAGTATGTTTGTATGCTTTTGGATGTGTATCACAAAAAATAAAATAACTCTATGCCTTCTATAGTTGTCCAGTGGGTAGCTGGATTTATGACAATTATGCTTCGGTTTAGTTCAATAAGAAAATAAAAAGATTAAATGACTGGAAGTTTTTTCCTGGGAGAGGTGAAGTACATGGATTTATTTAGACAGTTTTACTTATTATACAGTCAGGATCAGCTCACAGACACAGCACATATGCAATTGAATCTAGGAATCATGGTCTCCACACAGAGAGAGTAGAAAGGTCCTGGAATCTGAAAGCTTAAATAGTATACTCTATTCTACCTCATATTTTAAACTCATTTCCAATAAGAAATTGTTAGTTCAAATATTGGCTTTCTGCATAACCCATTTATTGAATAGGTACCTACTTATTTTTCAGGTAAAGAACCAAACAAACATTTTGAGAATATTTGTGCCTTGCCTATGGGTAACCAAAAGTTGATAGCAGAGAGAGATTAAAGCTGTGATATCCCAGTCCCAAGACCTGAACTTGAAACTCTGGACTATGTTTACTCCTTAGAGGATAAGCATATGTCATGAAAGGCAAAATTTGTGGCAATGTTATCACCTAAAGAAAATAGAGGAAAGAAAGCAAGTCAAGTCAATACAGAGCTTTGAAAACTAAACACAGAAATACGGTTTGAAATAGATTTTATTTTTTAAAGATTTCTATACTCTGCCTGGCAATTTTCTTAATTAAAAATGTGGATGATACTTGTCACCTAAGTTGGGCAAAATAATATGAATACCATTTTCAAGAAGTTTGTAAGGAAATCAAAATAATAACAACTGGTAAAGTGCACATGTGTGTGCATATGTGTACACACAATGCTAATAAGGTATGATGCAATAGGAATATTCATACAGAGATAATTTGACATTCTGTATCAAGAGTCATAAAAATTCATGCCTTTTATTCAGTAATTCTATTAATCAGACTCTATCTTAAGACAAAATTTTGTGAATAAAGATTCTGTAGTTATATGTATAAGATTAAAATATTTGAAAGAACTTGCTCAATTATAATAGATTATTTATATTATAGTGCATCTCATGATGTATCATACAGTCTTAAAATCTATAACTTTAAATATTGGTATATTAAATTTATAAATTATGCATATGTGTAATGAAGCACATGATAATACACCATACCTTTTGAGACGTAAATTTGCCTATGTATGATTTTGTTATGTTGTTAGCTTAGAATGTGATTGGAAAATTCTTGCAACTTTCTCCTTAAGGAATTCACCTCATTTTTTTTTCCATTGTGCCAAATATAGTGTCAAGAACTTCACAAGGATTATCTCATTTTCTTCCCATGACACTCAACAAACTCAATGCCAGGTAATATTGACACAATCATGGACTGTGGGCTTCATTGTGGACAAAGAAAAATAAATGTTCTGGGTAATGCTTAGAGAGGTAACTAGTGCTGAACAAATTATTAAAGTATTTTATCTGAGTCCTGATGAACACATAGACACACACACACACACATATACATCTTACATACTTCTATGAGACTAATGTTGTGGATTGAATTCCCCAAGAAGCATTCTCTGAGATGGAGGTTAGTGTGACAGTTTAGTAGAGTTCTCTTATGAAGTGGACAGGAAGGAAAAGAAGCAGATTTGGGCAACAGGAGAGCTAAGCTGAAAAGCCGACTCAAGCAGGCTTCAGTCAACTCTCTGAGATATTTCTGAAGCTGGGATGGTCCTTTAGCTGTGTCTCAGGTTGGGACAAGGGGGCTGAGTCTATATAACCCCACCCCAGTTAGTCACCAGATGTGGGCCACCTAGGAACAGACTGAACTTGCAGAAGGTGACTTTCTCCAGCCAAGGCAATGCTTACAGGGGGCTGTCAACTGGCAGGACTATAAATGTATTCTATTGCCCAGTCCGCATGTATGTGTACAGTTTCTCATCCTTTTTTCTAACTGGAATGGAAAAGAACACATGTTTGAAATTGCTGGCCATGTACCTTGACCAGGAGTTTGTGTTAATCTGCTCCAGAAGAGATAACACAGCTGGCACAGAAGCAATCAGGACCACTAGGTGGCTGAGTTTGCAGTAGTCTACTCTTACGTTCAAGACTGATTCAGTCTTGCAAAAGGAGTAGGATAGGAATAACGACCACAAATACTTTGAGTCTTTAAGGATGCACTAATTTCTGCCATTAATTCCAGAAGGTGATGTTTTTGATTTTCTGTCTTGGCTAGGATTTCACATGCTTTCACTTGAACTTTCACACATGCTGAAAAACCAGTGTGTGTGTGTGTGCTGAATAATAAGTATGCCGATTCCAATTTAGAAAGAATTGGGTAAATGCCCAAGAGGAGCGTCTGCAACCCATGGGATCTGAGCTCTATATTCCATCTTTTATCTGGGGTCCCTGTGCCCTCTCCCTATCTTGGTGTCCATGTGAACAGTCTTCGAGATATGTGAAAAGTCCCTTTCTCTAGTGTACAGTTCTGAAAACCACCGGGAAGGTCTAGGCAACTCACCAGTATGTATAATTCTGCCTCTTGGGGACTTAACTTCTCCAGAAACTAGTCAAGGAATACTGACTTTTTAATGGAAGAATTGTTCTCTGTCCCTACCTACCACTGGATATGGGGTCGTCACTGACAGCCAGGCAATGGGTGATCAGTGGGTGAGCTGGCTCCAAATCCCCATCCAAGTAGTTGCTTTCTGTACCACATTTAGTACCAACTGTCGCAGGTGAGGTGTCCCGGGAAGTTAACTCTGAGTCAGAGATTATTGTACAGGAGAAAGACTAGGATCACTTTTAGGATTAATTCCCGTGGAAGCAGGATTGGGCAGAAGGAGAAGTTGAGCTGAGATTTAGGGTCAGGACAGGCTTCAGCCAAACCTATGGGGAGATTTGATGTTCTTACAGTCCTTCAGAGCTGTCTTGCCTTAGAGTGAGGAGTCAGGCTTTTATATTCCCACATTGATGGGTTCTCGTGGACCCCCCTAGGAAAGTGGCATGACCTTGTTCAAGATATTTCCCCTCAGCTAGAGGTTTTCGTTAGGAAACTAACAACTGAGGTCTTTCTGCCAGCCACACAAATATCAGCCAGAGATTTCCTTGACTGTCCTTTAAAACCAAAGTCACGCATCTGTATCTCAGCTTGAAAACATGCGTTTACGTATTACATCTACAAATTATAATCAGTAAATTCCCCTCTATTATCAAAAATTCTTTAATCACAAATCTCTTTTCCTACTCAGCAGATATGCTTATTTTTTTCACCCTCAAAATATTCATTGTCCTTAGCCCTGTGGTAGTCTCCAAAGATGACAACCACAGTCCCTCCCTCCCTTGACCAAGCCTCACATCAAGAGTTGGAGCATATTTCCCCTCCTGTTGCATTTGGACCAGCCTTGTGACTTGATTTGACTAACAGAATGCAATGGAAGTGCTGCTCTGGGATTTCCAAGCCCAGGCTTTAAATATTCTGTCAGAACTTACCTTGTCCTTGGCAACAAGTTGGCATGTAAGAAGTCGAGGTACCTGGAACCATCATATTTTGAGGCAGCCCAAACTAGACACCTGGAAAGAGAGAGCCCACAGAGAGGAGCACTGAAAAATAAACAGGGGTATGGAATCCTATTTGTGCCTTTAAATAGAGTTGCATAGATGTGTTTATAAATTATAAAGACAATTTAAAGGACTTTAAAGTAAATTAATTAACGTATTAATTAAAAAATATAGTGGTTGTGCCTTAGATCGTTCTGTTGTTTGTAACTATGTCAGTCCTCCCCCACTAGATTCTCCTTACCTTTACCTAATTTGCCTTCTATAATAATAAAGACTATGAGATATTTGATTAGCATATTTATCAGCAGGTACTTTTTAAAATAATATTTATTTATGACATAGTCTCTCCCCAAATCATTCATTCAAGTTTTCTCAAAATCTTTAAAGAATCCACAATATGATTTCATCATTTAAAAGACAGCAATGCTTCTAGATAATTTGCCAAAAATCACCTGCTAGACAGAAGTTACAAGAATCCTTCTTCATCTGATAGGATTATGAAGCCCTATCTAGGGCTGTTTTGCACTATGACTTTCATTTTGCAAAAGTCAAGAAACTCAAAGTTATAGTCCCTCCACAACCTTTGATAAAATCAAAGTAGTTATATAGCATATTAAAATTTTATCCTATATAGAAATAGGACTCACCATTTTTATTTATAAGAAGGGTTTGTAATTACTGCGGGATTCATATAACTTAGACGCATAAAACTTGAGTGTTGGAAAAGTTATTAATGTTAACACAATCTGACTTCCGTGTAGTTACATGGCAATTCTAAATTGAAATCATTTTTCAGGCAATTCTAAATTGAAATTTGTTCAGAATTTATTATAATAACTAGGTTGAGAAAATCAAACCCATTTTACAAGACACAATATTTTCCTTAAATTTCCGAGTTCAATAGTGTCATTATAAATGACCGTCCCTAGAGTGAAAGAGAGTATATCCTTGAAATAATCTGAACTGAACTTTGTCAAAAGTACCTACAAGTTGAGAGGTAGCAAAACTTGATGCTGGAACAAATTTCAAATTAAAGGAATAAAGCAGCCACTTCACCTGTGAGTGTTTACAAGGGGGTAATTGGTCCCATTGTGACACCTGCCTCCTTCCACTAAAGAAGTGTTTGCATAAAGCTTTTGCCAAAGTAAAGGATAATGACTAATGCGCAGGTCGGCATGAGTAATGTGCAGTCAGGGTAGGCTGGGAGATGTGGTATATCCTGCCCCAGGTAGTCCTGTGGCTGGAAGAAAAGGCATATTATGCTGATCACAGCAGACAGTAATGTAATGCACACAGCACATAATACAGGGCTTTTGTGCATCAATTTTGCCCTGAAAACTAAGAATTAACAAGAAAACCAAAAGGAAAATATTACAAAGTTACATTGAAAGATTCTTAAAGATAGTATCTACATATAATTCATTCATTTATTCAGTCACAAAATGCACACTAAGCATTTTCTCTTCGTAGGATAAGGCACTAGGTGCTGGAAACACAGCAGTAACAAGACAAGATGGTCCTGTGTTCATTAAACTCATATTTTATTAGGAAGTCATAGAGACCCATAACAAAAGCATCATGGATAATTAAAATATTTGATGGCTTCTTTTGTCATTAAAGTAAAAATCAACATATATAAGGTTATCTTAAATAATCTTATTTATATTTGATAAGGTCACTTGGGTTATAGCGTGATAAATAGATTTGAAAGGACCAAGTTTGTATGCAGTCAGATTGGAAAGTGGATGATGGTCATGTGGACTAAGGTAATACAATTCCCTTGAGAAATGGACAGATTTAGGAACGTTGAGAAGTCAAAGTAGCAGGGGTTAGGGATATCCTATAGGGTGTTAGCTAGCAGAATGGCTGTGGAGTCTAGGTGCTCAGGTCTCCAAACCAGCAGCATCCCTTATCTGTTGTGTGGCCCTGGACATGTTATTAGCCCCATGGGATTATTGCAAGGTTTAGTAGAGTTAATTCATGTGATGAGAATTTATAGATGATGGCCTTCATAGCAGTGCTGTGTAGTAGATATATGATATGAGCCACACAGGAAATTTTACATTTTCTAAATATTTTTGGCTGTTTGTTTTTTGCTGAGGAAGATTTGCCCTGAGCTAACATCTGTGCCAATCTTCCTCAATTTTGTATGTGGCTGGCCACCACAGCATGGCCACTGACAAGTGGCATAGGTATGCGCCCAGGAGCCAAACCCGCAAACCCAGGCCCCTGAAGTGGACCATGCTGAACCCAACCACTAGGCCACAGGGCCAGCCCCATAAATGTTTTTTTCTTACCCTGTTTGGTCTGGCAAAGTTTCTTGGAAAATTCTTGGATAACACCTCTTCCCAAATTGCATCACATGCATTCTCTCTCTCTACTGCTCTTGTGGCTCCAATTATATACAATTTAAAATTCTGCAACATATGTTTCTTCTTCATATTTTAAAGCTTCCTTAAAAGAAGTCAGATGGAAAAGACCTATTACCTTACCTTCAAGGGGAGCTTACATTTCAACAGAAATGATAGAAACCAGAAGACACTGTATGGGAAACTAAGTGCTAGAGGAAAATAAAAATTGACATCCTAGAGCTCTCTACATAATGGAAACACCCTCTGAAAATGAAGACTAAATAAAGATGATTTCAGGAAAAAAATGGAACTATCAAAAGCATAAAGAACCTAGATGAAATACTCAGTGGCATGAAAAATAGAATGCTCGTAATTAGAAGTATGGAATGTAAGAAGGAATGATGACTGCAGGAAAGGTTAAATCGGGGAATAACAGTAAGTAAATACTGAAAGTATAAGACAATAGTGATAATATCTATGGTGCTTAAAATATCTATTAAAGTAAAATGTGGAAATATTAGCTGAAGTCATATATGAAAACAGTTTATGATGGGGGCAAATATAGTTGAAAAATTCCAAGGTCATTGCATTTTCTGGAAAGAGAAAAGAGTAATAATTTAGAATATAATAAATCTAAATACTTACTCTATAGTTACCATTAAAGAAGTAAAAGAACAGGTTACTGTCAAGCTAATATTATATGGAAGTTAAATAATAATAAATTTGTTTATCGGGAAAAAAAGAAACAAATACAAGTAACAAATACAATACATATGGGAGGAGATCAGAGCTAAACTATACATAATTAAAATTGCACTAAATCTGAATAAACCCAATACTCAAGGTAAAGACAAAGTCAGGCAGATTATATTTCAAAAGAATGGTGGTTACAGGAACATATGTTAAATATAAGGACATAAAGATCTTGAAAGTAAAATGATGTAAAAAGATGTACTATTCAAACCTAGAGAAGATTTCAGGCAAAAAGTTTTACCAGACAAATGAATAATATTTTATGATGACTGAGTGAATAATTCAATAAAACAAAATAGTTTCAACTTATTATGTACTTATAAAATAAAATTATTTAAAGCAAACACTGAAAGATTTAGAGGAGAAATAAATTCACCATCATGGTGTAATAATTTAATACAACTCAATCAGTAATAAAAAAACAAGCAGATACAAATGTTATTAAAGAGAAAATTTGAAAGTAATTAACAAACTTGATCTAATGGACTTACATTTATTGTTATACCCAAGAAACTACAAATTCACTTTTTTTCAAGCACGATGAATATTTGCCAAAATGTACTATATGCTGAGCCATAAAGCAACTCTCAATGAATTCCAAAAGTTTTAAAATATTTACAATCAATTTTTTGATCACAGTGTACTTGAGCTAGAATTCAGCAACGAAAAAGTAACTAAGGAATCCCCAAAGTTCCAAAATGAAGTAATATATTTTTAAATAATGCAGGGTTCAATTAAAAGTCACAATTAAAATTTGAAACATTTAATATGAATAATGATAAAATTTTCAATGAAAATACAAGGTGTTAAAACTTGTGTTGTGCAGACAATACCTTGCTTAGATGAGAATTTAAAGACTTTAATGAGGGTATTAGATCATAGATTTTTCAGCCTTTGCTTCCTAAGAATTCATATGAAAATCTTATAAAAATAACAAATTACCCCCCCAAATAGGAGAAATAAAATATGAAAGATAGGGACAAATATTAAATAGATAAAAAACTATAAATAATAAAAAATATCAACAATGACAAAGATACTGTTCTTTCACAAAACTAACAAAACAAATTTCTAGAAAAACTGATGATGAATAAAATAAAAATTTCAAAAAAAACAAAACATGAAAAATGATACATCAGCTCACATAATACAAATGGCAAAAGATAATACGCTGCTAGAACTAACAATATAAATACATTCAAAAATTTAGATACTAATGAATTTTTTTCCAGACAAAAAATATAACTTTCAAAGCCATGTACAAGAAGAAATGAAAAATCT
>JABWHU010000002.1:5175897-5191222 GCA_014189135.1 Dicerorhinus sumatrensis harrissoni
GGCATCCCTAGTTCACGGGTTCAGATCCCAGGCGCAGACCTACACACCGCCCGTCAAGCCACGCTGTGGAGGCGTCCCATATACACCATAGAGGAAGATGGGCACAGATGCTACCTCAGGGACAATCTTCCTCGAGCAAAAAGGGGAAGATTGGCAACAGATGTTAGTTCAGGGTCACTCTACCTCACCAAAAAAAAAAAAAAAATTCTGCCAAACTATTTTCCAAAGTTGTTGTACCATTTTACATTCCCATCAGCTATGTAGAAATGTTCCAACACCTCCACATCCTTGACAATGTTTGTTCTTTTTTAATTTTAGCTATTTTAACAGGTATGTAGTAGCATCTCAATGTGGTTTAATTAAAATTTTTCTAATGACTAATGATGGTGAGAATCTTCTCATGTGTTTATTTGCCATCCATATATGTTCTTTAATGGAAAATCTGTTCAAATCTTTGGTCTTTTAAAAAAATGGATTTTTCTTTTCTTAGTGAATTTTGAGAGTTCTTTATATATTTTAGAGATATTCTTTATCATGTGTGTAGTTTGAAAACATTTTCCCAATCTGTGTCTTGAAATTTAATTTTAAGAACAGTATCTTTTGAAGAGCAAACAGATTTAATTTTCTTAAAGTCCAATTTACCAATGTTTTATCTTATGGAGTGTTTTGAGTGTCATATTTAAGAAATAGACAGTAATAAGCCAACGTTACCTCAATAAAAATTAAATTTAAAGCTCAAAAATACATATATGTATAATTTCATGTTAGTGAGAAAAAAAAAAAGAAATATTTGCCTTAAATCTCAAGATCAGGTAATGTTCGTCCTTCAGCTTTGCTCTCGTTCATCGTTGTTTTGGTTACTCTAAGACGTTTTTATTTGGTGCTGGGATTTTGGCTGTATTGATTCCATAGGTCAATATGGAAAGGCTTGTCATCTTAACAGCACAGAGTCTTCTGAGTGAAGAGTTACCGCTAATCCTTTTGACTGGAGCTTTCCTCTCAGTGGGGCAGTCTCCTCACACACATGAGCTGGTTGTACTCAGCTCAATACTTAAGGGGACCTTCTGCCAATATCTGGAGTCATTTCCAGGTACCTCTCTCCTCTCAGTTCTTCTGTTCTGCTAATCTAGGCACCTTGGTCTCCTTTCAGCAACATCCCCTCAACGCAGAGACTCTGCCAGGCTCGACTTCAGTTCCTCTACCTGCACTGAATTCTGGAATAACACAACAGCCCTGATTATTTCCAGAATTTTTGGCTGATCAAATGAGTGATGTTGTGGGACCAAACACTGAATTGTAACATACGAGGTAACTAAGGATAGGATAAGGATGGAGAAGAAGATGATAATGATTTGGTCATTCACAAGGGAGGCAGAACTATGATCTTTGTGCACCCCTCTAAGCTTATGCTTTTCTTCAGACGCCAAGACACGCTCACCCGTTGTGTAAGAATGGTAGTCTTGCTCAGTAAAACAAGAGGATTAATGCTATTTTAATAGCTGATTGCCATTTAATTAGATATTTGGGGAATGGAATAATTCCTTTGGAATTAAAGAAAATATGTCTCTTAAAATGCTCTATATTTTAGGAAATAAAATACATATACGCACACAAACCAGAATGAGCCTTTTGTTTCTGTGGTGAAAAGAAACTCAAAGCCCAAGGTGAAAATAAAGACAAAAGAAAAATTAGCTACTAAACATAGTAAAGACTGGAGATTTAGAATTATTTCATGATAGCTAATCAGCTTTAAAAGTCCACCACGTAAAGATTATCATCATCACTTTTACAGAGGAGAAAATTGAGGGTTTTATTAAATAGCTTGTCGTATGTCACAAATAATAAAGATTGGGAGAAGATTCTCTCCCAAGTGTATCTAACTCCTGAGACACTCCTTAAACTATTGAATTACACTGTTTGCTCACTTGTTCAGGAAAGAGACACAAGTGGTAGGAAGAAAAATATCATCAAATCGCTTTAACATTCACATGACTTTCAAGAAACCCTCATTTATTTTCCTTTTCCTTGAATCAAAATCAACCCATATGTCAGAAAATAAAATATTTCATATTTTCTTTAAAACACATCAACAGCAGAAATTTATTTCGATGCATATTCATTTAGTAGAACCTACATAAAATAGTCATTTAATAAATGTAGAAGATAAGAAAAGTAACATTTTATGTTGTCACGGCCTATGATCATCATGGATTTGTCTGACTTCTTAAAATCCAGATCATGTAAATAACTAACTACTGTTTAAATCTGTTCTAAGATTATTTGTCTGAATTATAACTGAGTATCTGATAGAGGAATAAGTGCTATATTTTTACTTAACATGGAATTTTATTTTCTTCCCCTCACATAAAACATGTGAATTTTGATTTTAAAATTCCACAATGTTAAATAAAATATTCACTACAAATCATTATATGAACATAACCTACCCGTGGCCTCTGGATTCAGCTATAAATGAGCTCAAATGCTGTTCTGGCTCTTCTTACGTGTTCGTATTCTTGAGTTTTTAATTTAAATGTTCCAAACTGAGGTTTCTCATTTGTAAATCTGCCTTACAGTATTGCTTTGATGATCCTGGAACATGGAGGATGTTTACTCAAAATACACCCCCTTTCTTCCTTTTGTGAAAAAAGACAAAAATACGAAAATCTGCAAGAAGCATAAGAATTTTACAGAGCAGGACCATTGAATGGCAACTTCTTCCTGGCAAATATGCCTTCCTGGATGTGAGAAGAACTAAGACATGATTATTTCTCATTATAACAACTAAATAGATAATTGAGCAGATAAGGCAATCAAGTAGATGTGTATGGAGAAGCTCAACTAAAAAGAAAAAAATAATAACGTTGTTTGCATAGTACTTTTTGTCAAATCAGCTCTTGTAGTTTTGATACATCTGAATGATTTTGGGGGCAATTATCAACATCAGCATAATAACAGCACACATGACTTTTGAAGTGAAATCAGATTCTGTGATTGAGGTTTTACAAACTACTACTACTTTGCAAATATAGGTAACATCATGAAAATATAGTATTTACCTTCTAATCAATATAGGGACATAGTTATGTGAAATTTTCCATTTGCACCCCCACAACACAAAAGATAAATATCTATTCTATCTCTAATTGTTTTATAAAAAATTAATAGAGATTTATCATAATTTGTAAAGAGAATATGACAGTTTCCCTTTCGTGTCTTTAAATCTAAAGCAGATACAATTACCCTATAGTACTATGGTGTTTCCAAAAAAACTATACTTGCAGCTATTTTCAGGTAATTAACCAACGTAAAAACTTTAAACATGAGATTATTTACTGCTAACTTTCTGAAAAAGTGTCTTATTTCTCATAAATGTCTTGTTTACTAGTAGAACTTCTTCTCCTTAAAATTAACTTGAAAACATAATATTTTAAATATTACTACGTAAGTTGAATTCATGAAAATAATTTAATCTTAACAATGGACTTGCAAAGCCAGTTTACTGTTTTGAAATTGATGGCCATCTGTTTTATTGGGAAAAACAAAGCTAAATGTTGAAAAATAATAAATAGTCAAAGAACTACAAAAATCATATAATCTATTTTAAGGTAATCAGCAAAGCAAAAAAAAAAATAGTCACAAGATATTATTCAAGCAAATAACCATTCATATCCACACAAAGACTTGCATGCAAATGTTCCTCCTAGCACTACTCAAAACAGCCCAAAAGCAGAAACAACTCAAATGTCCATCAACTAGTGAACAGATTAGCAAATTGAAGTACATTCATACAATGGAATATAATTCAGAAATGAAAAGGAACTAAAAACTGATACAATAACACAGAGGAATTATAAAAACATGCTAAGTAAAAGAAGCCAGACACAAAGGACCACATGTTATATAACTCATTTATATAAAATGCCTGAAAATGCCTATCTATTGAGACAGAAAATAGATCAGTCATGACCTGGAGTGGGAACTTTAAATGGACATGAGGAAACTTACTGAGGTGATGAAAATATTCTAAAACTGGATTATGGTCACAGTTGCACAACTCAGTGGGTATACTCAAAATCACTGAATGAGATATATATAAAATGGGTGAATTTTATGGAATATAAATTATACTCAATAAAGTTTACATAAATTATACTCAAAAAGGTTAAAAAATATTCAAAATGGCAGTATTTCTAAGAATGATTTAAAAAACTACTATAGGATTTTGTTTGTTTGGGTGTTTTCTTTTTTTCACCAAAACACAATGTCTTTCTCTAAGTATGCTCAAAAGAAATTGGAAGGCTTACAAATACAAACTTGGATTTGTATTAATATACTTTATCATTAATTAATTCATTTGAGATCTAGAAATGTCATAAAAGGGATTTGAGGACACACCCATTGGAAATTATAATATCTATTCCATGAAATATATTTTTTACTTCAATAAAAATATTTTTGAAACTAACGTTCAAAATAATAAGTGTTAAAGAAAAGGAGATTACTTGATCATGTGTGTGAGAACATTTCTTAAACTAGATGTGGAATCTCTAAGATACTGAATTTCAACAAGTGAAAAGAATGCTAAAGAAATCAATGGGAGTGACTAATGTGGAAAATAAATACACTTTAGAGTTGTACTATCTCTGAGTTGTCTTTTTTTCTTTAAAACAATCAGATTGTATTGAGGGACTCTGGATCCTAAGTATTGTGCAACAGCATATTTAAAACTCATAGAACATGCAATTAAGTAGGCAAGTATGTTAATTTTTTTTTTTTTTTGTGAGGAGATCAGCCCTGTGTTAACATCTGCCAATCCTCCTCTTTTTTTTTGCTGAGGAAGACTGGCCCTGGGCTAACATCCGTGCCCATCTTCCTCTACTTTATATGGGACGCCATCACAGCGTGGCTTGGCAAGCGGTGGGTCGGTGCATGCCCGGGATCCGAACCGGCGAACCCCGGGCCACCGCAGCGGAGTGCGTGCACCCAACCGCTTGCACCACCAGGGCGGCCCCAAGTATGTTATTTTTTTTAATAACCTTCACTCAGTTTCTCCTACTACCAACATCTCACATAACTCCAGTATGTTTACCCATACTAAGAAATTAGTGTTAGTAAAATACTCATAACTGCAGTATTTTACTCAGATTTCACCAGCCTTTCCATTAATGTGCCTTTTTTCCGAGTATCTAACCCAGGATATCTTGTTGCATTTGGTTGTCTTGTTTCTTTAGTCTCCTCCAATCTAACACAGTTCTTAGTCTTTACTTGTTTTTCATGACCTTGAAATTTCTAAATAGCACTTTAAAATGAGACAATCCATGACCAAAATAGCCACAAGACCCTTGTGTAAGAACCAATGGGTGAAAAACACTTGAATAGTCAGATATAATAAATACAAACACATTTTACATCAGTGATTGTGATTTCTGGCTCTTCTATTCACAATAGAAATTATACCTGATTGGAAGAATAAAGACCAGACATTCATATAAAAATAGAAAGCAATAGAATATTTAATTGGATCACAGTATAGCAACTTTAAGTATACTTGGATATATAGGTAGAGAGTAATTTAACTTGTAGCTTTTATTTGTCAGTAATTCTAGCTTCTGTAGACATTAGTCACTCTATTAATGTATATGCATGTAAAAAAATAGTACCAATGAAGATTCACAATCAATATCAACTATTGATGCAGTCTGGTTTCTAAATTATGTGTCCTGTAAAGAACACTACTTAAATGACCAAAGAACATTTTTCCTAATTTCAATATTTTATCCCATTTTTAGGGTTTCCATCTTAGAGTGATTATAGCCATATCCAACTATAATGTTTGAAACCTCAAAGGTTTTTACTGAGACTGTACCTACTGTGTGAGTGACACCCTTGGACACTGGGCAGGAAATTCACATTAAGCAAATGTTTATTAAGCCCTCACCTTCAAGGCTGGTGATTGGGGCATTATATCTTGTTCAGTGTCTAAAGAATCTTGTGAGAAAGGTATTTTCTTTACGTTTGTTACAGTTGAGGAAACCAACTCTCAGAGCGTGATATAATTGCCCACATCATATGGCTGGGGTGTGATACAGTAAACAGAGACAATATTGAATGTTGGCTGCAAATCCAATCCTCATCTAACTACGTCACAGAATCTATCAGAGGTGGAAACCCTATCACAGGGCACATACCAATTTTCCAGGCCACTATTATTCTTTTCCCAAATTATAAATTGCATTTTTCATCAGAATCTATTCTTAGGTGCATTTGGTATTTCTCCCATCTGTATGTAGAAGAGAATTGTACCATAATACTGAAAAACATGTAATTAGCATAGAAGTCTTATTTTTTGTGCAACTTTTTTTTCCAATAATGACCTGAAACTCACACCAGTATTCCTCTCCTCCCTCTACTTTTTCCCCTACATGTGTTTTTCTATTCCCTTGTCTGGACTGAACTGTCTTTCATCAGATCTTCCTTTCACTCTGATGCTATTACTGCTTCCATGAGCTCCCTAAATCTGAGGCCAGGCTCTCCATCATCTTTTGGCTTCTCTCATCTTTTCTTTTTCAGCTTTTCCAGCCACCAAACCCATGGTTTTTGCCTGCATGTTTTCTGCATATTTCTACATTGCTGGTTCTACCCAAGTTTTGGTTTTTAACTGTTCACATAAGGCCTTGTAATTTCCTTAAATGGCATACAAAACTTTACCTATTGTAATGATTGAATAGTATTTTTCGGGCAAAAATTCGGGAATCATATACTAGGAAATTAGGATAAAGATCATTTGATGGATAATAAGTGAAGACAGGATGATTGTGGCTATCCTCTAGGAAAATGAAATTCAGGAGGAAATACTCTTAAAATTGAATTTAAATATAGGGTTTTATTTGTTTTTAATCTTTATTTAGCATAGGAAGAACACAATATTTTAAAAAGTGGGAAAATATATCTTCAGACAACAACTTATGTTCTGTATGGAAAACAAAATAAGAAACAATTCATTACTATTGTATATTGAGTAATATTGCCTAAATAGTATATATGCAAATATGAAATTGTCTTGGAAAATGTGATTTAAAGACAATCATGCTGTACAGAAAGTACTTGTCCAATTTGAGCAATTTTTCAAAATTAATACTTCAAAACCATACTTCATGTGAACACTACTATGTATATTCCATTATTATTATTATTTCATAAATAACAGTGAATTCCAATTATGTTATGTGGAATAGTAAATTATTTTTTAAGTTAATATGCATTAATTTAATTAAATGACTTCACAGGAATCGTTTTAAAATTAAAATCAGCAGATTCTTAGATATGATACCAAATGGTCAAGCATGAAATAAAAGTTAAATAATTTGGACTTCATCAAAACTAAAAACTTTCATGCTTTAAAGGGCCTAGTAAGAAAGTGAAAAGACAATCTGGAGAATGGAGAGAAATAGCTGTAATTCATTGCATACAACTAAAAGAGGATTGTATCTAGAATATATAAAGAACACTTGCAACTCAATAACAAAACAATAACCCAACCTAAAAATGGGCAAAGGATTTGAATAGACATTTCTCCAAAAAAGGTATGCAAGCTGCCAATAAGCACATGAAAAGATGCATGACAAAATTAGCCATCAGAGAAATGCAAATCAATCAAAAACATGATGAGATAACCCCTTCACATGCAGTATCATGGCTAGATTCAAAAAGTCAGATAATAACAAGTGTTGACAAAAATATAAAGACATCAGAACTCTCATGCAATGCTGGTGGGAATGTAAAACGGTGCAGTCACTTAGGAACACAATCTGGCAGTTCCTCAAATGGTTAAAATAGAGTTACCATATGACCCAGCAATCTCTCTCCTATGTCTATACTCAAGATTAAAAAAAAACACAAATCTACACAAAAAACTTGTATGTGAGTGTTTACAGGAGCATTATTCATAATAACCAAAAGATGGGAAAAAAACAATTGCCCTTCAGTTGATGCAAAGATAAAACAAAAGGTGATATAGTCATATAGTAGAAAAAATGTTGGACCATAAAAATGAATGAAACACTGATACATGCTTCAATATGGTTGAAGCTTGAAAACATTATGCTAAATGAAAGAAGCCAGTCACAAAAGACCACTTATTATATTATTTCATTTATATGAAATGTCCAAAATAGACTCACGGTTGCTTATGGATGGGAGGATGGGGGGTTGGGGGTTAGGCAACAGCTAAAGAGTATAGCGTTTCTTTTTGAGGTGACACAATGTTCTAAAATTGTGCTGATGGTTGTACATATCTATGACTATACTAAAAATCCTTGAATTGTACATTTTAAATGAGTGAATTATATGGAATGTGAATTCTATAGCAATAAAGTTGTTATTAAAAAATATTTCAATAAATTTTCAGTCAAATATCAAATTTCAATATATACCATAACGTAAAATGAAGATCTCACTAAAATATTTTAATAGATATTTTTGTTAACTTTATTAAAATTATTTCACTTGCTCTATCTAATGAAAGTACCAATAATAGCTAATACTTTTGAGCTGTTAGATGGAAGGCAATTTTCTAAGAATCATGCACATAACTATTTTAATCCAAACAATTTACCCGATAAAGTAGGTTCTGTCGATTACCTCTATTTAAAACATGAGCATACTAAAACACAGAGAGATTAAGAAACACAAGTTTCACAAATTTAACTGGTAAAGTCTCAGGACTATAAAATGATATAATTTGCCTTTTTCAAATTTCTTATTTAGAAGTTTGGTTTCAGTGAGTTTTTTTCAGCATTACTAATTATTTAATTTCCATAGTGTATAAAATTATGACTGTATTTGCCAGAATTTACATGTTATCTGGATAAACAGGCTTTATGAAAATCATACTAGATGAATATCTATTATTGACAGAACTACCTATGTCAATAATATGATACAGGGTTTCCTAAACAAAGTATTTCATCACTTTTAAAGAAATCAATGTAAAAACAAGTAAACAAATAACAAATAAAAATGGAGAAAGTTTTCACAATCTGAGGAAAAATTGAATGGCAATCCAGAGTTTTATGTCAGGATAAATTATCAATCAAATATAAGGTAGAATAAAGATACATTCAGTCCTGCAACATTTATCACTCATATATCCTCTTTTGGGAAATTATTGGAGGTGGTGTCTCTCCAAAATTTATCAGAAAGCCAGGAAAGAGTAGATTATAGGATCTAGGACTTAAGAGACCCATAATAGGAGAGCAGCAGAAGGAATCTACAAGATGTGAGTGAAAAAGAACTTCAGGATGGCAAAAATTCAACAGAACTTACATCTATGTACATTTATATGTTTGATGAAAAGTAAACATGTAAAAAATTTAAAAATGAAGTTGGAGGAGTTCTCAAAGAGATACGCACTCTCCCTCAGAACAGGATAGTTGTTACATTTTTGTTTAGATACTTTTTAGTTTGCTTATTTATTTTTTATTTTGCTTTTAATAAATAAAATCTTACAAATAAATTTGAGGAACCATCTCTTCTCTCACTTTAGAGATAGTTATTATTAGAAGGATAATGTGTGTACTTCCTATCAAAAATTTTATATTGTAATATATAATCTATCAACCTATAAAATATAGATTGTTTTTATAATTTTTAAATTGTCACGTGAATGTTAAACAGTTTCAAAAGTGAATCAAAATTCTTCTCAAGGAATTAACAGATGGTATTATGAATTTTAAAAGGTTATTTAGTACCAAAGTTAAACTATGATTTCTTGATATTACACTATGTAATAAATACCATGCATTTTACTTCTAGTGAGATCCACAGTCTCATTTTATACCTATTAATTATTATTTTATGCAATGGAAATATCTTGCTGACTTCATTTCCTAGCTCAAGAGCAGATTAGCAGCCAGGAAGGCTGTGATAACAGCAAGAAGTAACAAACCAACTGTAAGAAATGAGATGGATAAATTACCCAACAAAGGCATGAGGAATCTGTTGTCTGGAATCATTTAACACACAGATAAACAGCCCTAAGTGATAGGGTAGGACGTGAGTTATGCCAAAAGTTATCTGATGTCCGTAATGATAGAATCATCAATGATAACATGAAGTTCCATACACTCCAGGAAGATACGAAACTGTGTAACAATGTTTAAAATGAAGGATTGACTTTTTTTTTTTTGTAAGGAAGATCAGCCCTGAGCTAACTCCCATGCCAATCCTCCTCTTTCTGTTGAGGAGCACCTGCCCTGAGCTAACATCTAATGCCAATCCTCCTCCTTTTTTTTCCTTTTCCTCCCCAAAGCCCCAGTAGATAGCTGTATGTCATAGTTGCACATCCTTCTAGTTGCTGTATGTGGGACGCCACCTCAACATGGCCAGACAAGCAGTTCATCCGAGTGCACCCGGGATCCAACCCCAGGCCGCCAACAGTGGAGCGCACGCACTTAACCACTAAGTCACAGGGGGGGCCCAAAGGATTGACTTTTTAAAGTTGATATTTCCAGTGTAAATCTTCAGGGTAATTTAGCCAAGGATGTCAGAAAAACAAAATATCTCTATAATTAGCACAAGTTTTAGAAGAGAAAGTTTCACTTGAAAAATGTAGTGTATGTGCATAAAATTGAAGACATCATGAAGTAGAACATTTAGAAAGATCTTATAAAAGTAGGAAATATGAATCTTTGAACACTCTTCAAGTAATATAAGGCAGACCAAGCCTGTGAAGTAATGTGATCCATAATAATGGTTCCATGGAAAACAAGAAGCAATTAGCTTTGTGAAACAAATATTTGTTGCAAAGCTTTATTGCAAGCTAAACACAATTCACGTGTGTAAATAAATAAGCGTTATCTCAAAATTAGTCTTAAACTTCTTACCTACATTTTATCAAAGTTGACTTCCATTCTGTTTCCACCTAAAGCAACATCAAATGATTTGCCCAACAGGTCACATGGGGAGCCCCTTCATTGTCATGGTCCCTAACCCTTAACTGCCCTGGAACTGTTGGAGAATCTGAGAGAAGACGTGAAATCCTGACCTAGAAAAAAATCCTATCACTAAATTAAAAAAATATTTTTCATATAAATTCAGGTAGATCAAAGATTACCAAATCTCCTCTGTTGATTCTATGCTATTATCTTTAAGTCTCTAATGGTTGAAGTAAAATATTCCCCTGATTTAAAAAAAAATGCTTTATTTGGAAAACTTCTATTTAACTTAATGTTCATCGTTTGGTTGAAGAAGTGAGAAAGGAAATGGACAGTGCTTCAGGCACGGGATCTATCTACAATATCCTCTAGTTCTAAATCTTTTTTGCTTCCATCTTCAGGGGTGTTAAAATCTCTTTTTTTTTTCTTTTGGAATATACTTTTAAATGAGTAGTATACTTTCCTAAGCTAACTAAAGAAATGAATAATATAATAAATAATGTAAATCCATCCTAAAAGAAAAAACAAGTCAGCCAATTATGTCCTATAGTCTGCCACCACATCTAAACCAAAGCTTATGAAGGAAACACTGAATAAACTTGAAAATTTCTAATTTTTTTTTGCAATTGAGCCTCTCTTGTTGATCAGGCAAATGACTAAGACAAGGGAGGAAGAAGTACAGAAAGAAAAAGTGAGGAAGAAGTTAAAACAGAGGTAAGGAAGACAAGAAAACACATTATGCAGCATGCACACCACCACTCATCCAATGAAGAACATACCACCAAATGTAGAAAGCTACCCATGCTGTTTTAAGAAACAATGTGAACAATATCATCCCTTTTCAAAACTACTTGGAGCAATAGACACATAGGTAAATATATGGCTAAATAGAAAGTAATTTCCAAACAGCAAAATGACTAACATGCAAAATGGCAGTGTCTACATAGGGGGAACTCAGAGAATTTTTGTCTTTTTGCTTATCTGTATTTTCTATTTTTTTTACGTCTATTCATTTTTTCATTTGATATAAAGTGGAGAAAACATATTAACAATATAAGAAAAGCCAGACACTTCAATAATCATAACCAAATAATCATTTTTTCTAATGATCTTTCATGTAATTTTTTTAAATATGGAAAACAAAATAGTTTTATAAATATTTTGTTAAAAGGAAAAGAAAATACTCATATTTAGGCACCTTGAAGTGTAGTTCAAAGTTCATCACCTGTTGTTGAAAAAGAAATGTTTAAAAGATATTTCTAAGGATATACATAGTACATAAAAATGGACATGCTTAAACTATATCATTCTATGAGAATATCTCCTTTTAAGGTCGTGTGTTGAGCACAAGCGTAGCTCTGAATAAAATGCAATTCTGTAATATGTAATAAAATGTGGATGATATCTTCCTAGGGTTATAAAGTTGAAACTTTCCATTGCCTTTGAATTACACAACTCATATGCATCTTAAATTGCTTTTAAAGAAGAATATATTGAAGTCAAAGACATATTTCCTTACTTTGAACTGGATAATTTTTCAGCAAGTTATAAGCAAGTGAAAAGATGTGTTATAATGGAAATCAATATTCAATATTATGCATGCTAGTGTAACTTACATATCTCATAAACATCATGCATTTGAAAATGTATATTTATGAAGTTCATAACAATTGGTCCTTTCTCAAATGAACAAGGAAAAAGATATTAGCTACAGAAGGCATAAACTTAGAACATAAAAAGTAAAACTGGTATTTTATTTTTTAATAATATCCAGAAAATAACACGTAAGTCATGGCTCTGGCTTCAGAACTGAAGTCAGCCATCACTCTCCGTGCTCCACCTCCCTTACTGATGCTTTTTTACTAATCTAATATCAAATCCATTAGAATGTTAAGATAAATCTAATGTATTAATGCTAATAAAAGCATCATTCATAAGAAATAGGGTGAGATTTTTTGCTTGCTTATCCTAAAGTATATAGTGCATATATTGATCTCATTCATGTATGGATTCATGGATTAAATTAGGTCAAATACATCTGTTTATTCAGAGATTAAATAAGTTACTTTTAACAACTGTAGAATTGCTCTTACTCACCAACAACAAATGGATAGGGTTGTTTTATTTTTATAGAGTAACACAGAGTTTATTATCCTGTATTATTAATACAGTGTTTCTCAGTGGCTGTTGTACAGCATAAACTCTATGAAATATAAAATGTTTCAAAAAAACTTTTTTATGACAATAAAGCATCTATCATCAAATAAATATAAAAAGAGCTCGTCACCTAAGAAAAACTGGTCTCAGAACTTCAATACGTGGATGACAATTGTTGAGTGTCTGAAAGGAGCCTGTTGTACACAATGTTCTCATAATATCCTTGACTACGGTATCTTTTTGCCAATAGGATTTAGCAAGACTTTCATCTTGCATTCAAGTCAAGTGTTTAATAAAGCAATTGTTTCTTATCTGTCTCTTAATCCTCATAATCCACCCAGTATTTAATATCTTGTAAGCACTTACTAAATTTTGACGAATAACTGAGTGAATGGCGTGTCTATGTTAGCCAGTAAAGTAGAATAACTATATATTGCATACTTTGATTCCCTATATTAAATGAGGACTTGAGGCGACTGAAGACAAAGACGACCATCAATTTGAGGAGATAATCTTTTTCTTCCAAAGAAAAATTGACATTCACTTTTGTGATCTTTTGGGACAGAGACCATGAAGTTAAATAAGAAACTGGATTTCAGAGATGTACAATCCATGGTAACATGTGAGTGACAGACTTACAAAGCAGCTAAGACATTAGTTAAATTCATACAAGTTCCTAAATTCATGGCCAGAAGACACTTAGATGTGTTTTTCTCTTATATTAAATGTACTAATTTTATCCAACATCATGTGACGTTAAAGTTGATAGACTGTTACAGAATTACCTATGATAATCTACTTAAACAGTAAATTCTTATTAAATGTGTAATAGATGTGGCTTATTATTTGTTTGCTTAATGGCTTGTTGATTTTTCCCCAAACAGGTGCCAATAAAGACTGCCAAGAAAGAATCAGATATGTTTGAACTATCCTCTTAAAATCCATTCATTTGTTTATATATTATCCATTCATGGTACTCTCTCCTAATGGTTATTATTTATCACATACTGTCTTAGGTTTATGGTGACAGAGATGAATGAGCTCAAATCTTTGCACAGAGAGGCTCACAGATGTCAAATTAGGCTGGGAAAATAAGAGCCAAGATCTCAAAGAGGCTTATTTGCCATGATAAAACTTTGGAAAGCTTATGGAGAGATAATGAATGATTTTTACTAAATTTTGGATAGGAGGAAATGATATAGTTGAAGATGATAAAGAACTGAATTAAAACCATAGAAATGAAACTAAGATGAAACGGATTTACAAGAATATTTAGGAAGAAAAAAGGACTTAATGAGATTAAGACTGTGTGTATCCAATGAGAAAGAGTTGAAGATATTAGGGTTACCTCTAACTTTCCAGCTTGAGATACTAGGTAGATATTGGTATCACGGATGAAGTAAGGATCAGAGGAGACTATGATATATGTAATTGTACACTTGTAGAAGCTATCTTATGACAGAAGGCAATTAGCCCCAGGCATCTGGAATTTATAAGAGAATTTTAGACAGGAGAGAAAGATTTAAGCGTGTAGAGGTTAATATCACACATACACAAAAGATGAGACAAAAGGGAGAGAAGTCAAGATGGTGGCATAAGCAGACTCTGAACTCACCTCCTCCCACTGACACAGACAATTTACAACTACTCGTGGAAAAATTACCCCTGAGACAGAACTGAAAACCGGATAAGAGAAACTCCTGCAACAAAGGACAATCCTGATTAAGATGGAAGAGGCAGAAACTCCCTTCTGGAGAGAAAAAACGCTGCCTTCACCAGTCGTAGTGCCACGTGGCTGCCCAGGAGCAGCCCAAAGGTACGCAGCTCTCCCTGGAGGAGCAGGGCCCTGAGCTGGGGAGTGCCCCAACTGGGGGCATTTTGTGGACCCAGCACAATAGAGAAGAGTGGCATAATACCTGACTTTGCCTGCTACTAAAACATTGGGGAGTACCCCCAGAAAAGCTGGTTCATAAAGAAATTAAAACCAGATCTTAAAGGGCTCACGCGCAAACTCACCTGTTTCAGAAAGTAACCTAAAATCATCAGAAAGAAAGGTGCACAGTGCTTTGGTGAAAAGAGACTCACCTGATAGGCTCTGAGTGCATCTCAGTGAGAGGTGAGACCTCTCCAGGGACTGGGACATTAGTGGCAGCCGTTGTTGTGGCCTGGTGTGGGCATGCTGACACAGACGCCATTCGAGTTCTCCATGGGACCTGATAGCCCAGGTCTGC
>JABWHU010000002.1:5198050-5215317 GCA_014189135.1 Dicerorhinus sumatrensis harrissoni
AAAAAAAAGATATTTCCACCCAAGTCAAGGATTAAAATGTTTGATAATTCCAAAAAAAAATAACACTTGAGTTTTTAGCCAACTATATGAAAAGCCTTAGGCAGAGAGGGACTTTCTATTTTCAAATATGTATCCCCCTGAAAACCACAGAATTTGTACAAAGTATAATTATGAATAAAGCTTATATTAAAAAAAAAAAAAGAAGCACAGTGTCCACACAAACACAGAACTGGATTCTAAGCACAGCAGCTGGGCCCATTGGTCAATTACTCTCTTCCCTGCAGGAGATTGGGAGGCAATTTTCATGGCTACCACACTACCTAGACGTGGAAATGGTGAATCATACAGTAAGTGTATGTTTCATTTCATAAGAAATTGCCAAACTTCTGTACCAAGTGCCCACACCATTTCAGATACTCACCAGCAACCTATGAAATTTCTGGTTGCTCACATCTTCACAATACATGGTATTGTCAGTATTTTTAGCTTTAGCCATTCTAACGGATGCTTAATGGTATATCATTGTAGTTGTAATTGACATTAAATAAACTATATACATTTAAAATGTACAATATGATGAGTTTTGACATATGTGTATACTTGGGAAACCACGACTGCAATTCAAATAACATTTCCATCATCCTCTAAAATTTCCTTGAGTCCTTTGTAATCCATCTCTACTTTCACCCCCATCCACAGGGAACCAGACATCTATCACTGTTGCTAGAGGTTAGTTTGCATTTTCTAGACTTTTGTATTGAGGGAATCATACAGTACTTATTTTACCTAGTTTCTTTCACCCAGAATAATTATTTTTCTTCCTTTGGGGGTATTTGTTTATAGGTGCTATGCCTTTCTAATGAATTGCCTGCTATATCATTATGGAATGTACTTTGCAAAACCAGCATATATTTCTGGTTCTGAAGTCTACTCTGTCTGATATTAATATAGGCACCCTAATTTTCTCATGATTACTATTTGCGTGGTATATATCTTTTCCATCCTGTGTAAGCAGGTTTCTTATAAATATAAGCAGATTTCTTTTGGCAAGTATATAGTTGGGCTTTCCTTTTTAATCTAACTCATCTTGTAATTGGAATATTTATATTATTTCCATTTTATATTATTATTGATATAGTTGGATTTAAATCTGCCATGTTGATATGTTTTCCAATTTTTTCGTTTTAAACTGTGTTCCACTTTTTTCTGCCTTCTTTGTATTTAGTAACTTTTATTATTCCCTTTTGTCTGTACTATTGTTTCAGTAACTATACTTCTTTGTTTAATTTTTTAGTAGTTGTTCTAGGATTTACAATATTCATCATTAACTTAGCTCACCGTTAAATGATATTATACCCCTTTATGTACAACATAAGATGCTTACAATAGTATACATACGTTTTCCATTCTTGCTTTTGTGTTATTGTTGGCATAGTTTTACTTCTGTGTATGCTAGGAACCATTATTATTATTTTTTCTTTAAGTAGTAAGTTATTCTTTAAAAATTAGATAAATATAACCTATTGACCATATCTAGAACCTTTCATTCTTTGGTTTAAATTCAAGTTTCCATAAGGTAAAATTTTTATTTTGCCTGAAGAACTTTCTTAACATTTCTTATAGTGCAAGTTCAGTGATGACAAACTATCACAACATTTATATGTCTAAAATATGTTTATTTCACCTAATTTTTTGAAGGATATTTTAACTAGGCATAGGATTCAAGGATGACTGTGTGTGTGTGTGTGTGTGTGTGTGTGTGTGTGTGTGTGTGTGTCCATAGCAGATGTTATTTCACTGTAATGGATTTGTATCATTTATGACAAAAGGTCTATGGTAATTCCTGTATTTATCCTCTTATACTAATGTGTATGTCTTCTATGGATATATTTAAGAATTGTTCTCTACTCTGGTTTTCAGAAATTAGATTATGATGCTTGTGTGTGTGTGTTTGGGTGTGTGTGTGTGTGAATGTGTATGTTGTATATTGTATGTGTGTTTACCCTACTTGGATTTCATTGAGATTCTTGAATCTCTGGCCTTATTTTTTCAATTAAGTTTGGAAAATTTGGCAATTATTTCTTCCAGTTTTTTTCTGCCTCCCCTCTCTGCGACTCAACTTACACATACACCACATTGCTTGATATTTCTCATACTTCCCTGAAATTTTCTTTCTTTCTTTTTGGTCTCTTTTCTTGATGCGCTTCATTTTAAGGAGTTTCTATCTCAATGTTTTCAAGATCATTGATTTTGTTATTCATTCTGTGGTGTAAAATCTGCTGTTAATATCATCCAGTCATATTTTCATTTCATATGTTATAGTTTTCAACTCTCAAAATTCCATTTGGTTCTTTTTTTATGTCTCCCCATTACCTCCTTTTTATGTTCATATTTTCCTTTACAGTCTTAAGCATATGGATCATAATTATATGTAATTTCAATTCTTTGTCTACTAGGTCCATCTTCTCATTTATTTCTGGTTCTATTGTTAATGACTGATTTTTCTTCAGGTTATATGTCTCACTTTCCTCCTTCTTCATGTGTTATTTATCTTTTTAATAAATGATGGACTCTATTTTATGTTTTTGAAAGTCAAGTTTTCTTGTATTTTTTAAGAGTAACGTACTCTATTCTGTCAGGCATTTGAGTTACTTGCAGATAAGGTTGATCCTATCAAACCTTGTTTTATGCTCTTTTTAGGGAGGCAGGAGTAGCCTTTACTCATAGCCTTATTTAACCCCATTCTCATGGTATATCCCTACTGGGGGCCCTACTGAAAGTCTCTTGTATCAAAGAGGTCTCTCCATTCAGGCTTATTACAATCTGAATAATGCCTGACACTGTGAGAGCTCTGGGAATGTTTTGTGTCACAGCTCCTTTGTAATTTTTCTTTCCCAGAAATTATTTTTCCTAGCCACTTGGGATTTTAGTCTAATATTTTAAGATTTATATTTAGCCACACACTTAGAGACATTTATGAAGATTCCTGAAATGATTTTTTTTTTCTGAATGGTATTCTTTTCCTAGGTAATCTAGTCTGCAAATTGAGTCACTTCAGACTTCCTAAGGTCTGATCTCCTTTTCTTCAACTCAGTGAAATTTCTGTTCTTGACTTAGATTCGCTTTCCCTGTACCATATTCCAGAACTTGTCTACGGTCATAGAGCATGTATGAGGGCCATACTCACCTTGTGTTCTTCCTTCTCTCAGGGATCACAGCCCTGTTGTGACTCTTACTCAATATCTGAAAATAGTTGTTCCCTGCAGTTTTCTAGTTGTTTATTGTGAGAGATTAATTCTCAGCCTATTTCTACCAGGAACACAAAGTAGAGGCCTTGTGATATAGTTTTAAGCGCTTTTCCTGAGCACTACTTTTTAAATTATATTTGATGGTCTACGTGATCATAATACACTGACTTAAAAAATTCTTAGATCCTAAAATCAAATGGTGAGTTTCAAATTATTGCATTCAAACGGTATTATACAAGTCCCACTCAATTTGGCCTAGGTAAAGTATATAGAAATACTAAGAGCACATTTTAAGAGAGAAATTTCAAAGTCATTGTAAAGACAAATCATTCTGTATGATAAGCTTTTCATGTTTTGAAGATTTACGGTCTACCTAAAAGAACATGGAAAGTGTAATTATATTTTATAGGAAACAATACATCTAGAATAAAAGAAGAAAAAATACCTCCCCTAATTTTCTTCCCATCAAATCAAAGTACCTAAAACTTTACTCTTTTTAATACTCTTTCAGTGTAAAATAAATGTCTTCACTTTTAAAGGACTAAAAGATTTAATCAAAATAAATAGAATAATAAATGTAGAATATAGAATGTAGGCAAATGTAGAATAATAAATGTTCAACAAGGAACATTGGAATGAATTGTAATGTTACCTATAACAACCCACAACCACGGAAATTCCAAACAGATTGTGCTAAAATGTGCATTATCTAGAGATGTGGTTCTCAACCAGGAAGCAGGGTGTTAAAAAAATATTTAAGACACTTATTAAAGCATGGTAAAGCAGACTTTATTCAAGTGGGGACTATCACCATAAGAATAGGGACACTACAATGGAATTTTGTAGTGGAAGGAAGAGATTGAGCTCAATTCTGAAAACAAATGGACAAGTGGGGATTGACAGCCAAGGAGAAGGGTAGAGGTTGGTAGATGTAAAATTACTAGGAGGGACTGTGAGGAGGAAAGGAGAGATTCTGGCTAAATTGACCTAACAGGACCAAGCAGGCCAGGTGATCAGATATCGTCTGGGGGATGGTAGAGGATGAGGAACCTAATCAGATATCAAGGGTGATCAGATATGGAGGATGGCTAAACCAACCTAGCAGGATTCTTGCTAAAATTGGTCAATGCAGAGATGAACAGAGAAATCCAAAAATCAGGCCTAGTTGAAAAAGAGTGCAAAAGAGCCTGAGTAGAGTTTGGGCAATGAGCGAATCTTTGTCAGGATTGTGGTCTCTCTCTTTTTCACACACACACACACACACACACACACACACATCAGAGGACATTTGACAATGTCTGGAGGCATTCTTGGTTGTCACAAGTGGGGAAAGTACTACTGAACATCTAGGGACAAATAAATGTGTAAATGAATAGGTGAAGTATTTGCAAATTGAATCACTGTTCTTTGCTTTTTCATATATTAGAGTTGCCTTTGTCATTACAAAAAAAAAAATTAAGTTAACCTCAAGTCTCATGATTCCTCTCCTCTTAAAAAAATCACACTCCTTAGCACAACTTAATACCTGGAAAATATACATCTTTAAGTAAATTAATTTTAATTTATTTTAAATGTAAAAAATATACTCTTCAAAAATTTAATAATGCCTCAAAGGTGGAGAAATTCAGTATCCATTTTAAAATATATATATATATTTTTTTGTGAGGAGATCAGCCCTGCGCTAACATCTGCCAATCCTCCTCTTTTTTTGCTGAGGAAGACTGGCCCTGGGCTAACATCTGTGCCCATCTTCCTCTACTTTATATGGGACGCCACCACAGCATGGCTTGGCAAGCGGTGCGTCGGTGCACGCCCGGGATCCGGACCAGCGAACCCCGGGCCGCCGGCAGCGGAGCGCGTGCCCTTAACCACCTGCGCCACCAGCGTGGTCCCCATTTTAAAATATTTTGATTATGGGTGTTACAAAATCCCAGGTCTCAAAAGTATGAAAATTTTCCCAACTAATAAATTCAAGAGAAGCTCATGTGGAATTACGAATTTCTTAGTCATGAAAAATTTTTCTGTAATTTGGAAGTTTAAAAGGAATATGAAGAGGCGGAAATGCTGCAAAATTCTGTAGTGTCTGAGAGTTCTCAAAAATATTCTTATTACTAAATAACTTCACCTTAACCATGATCTTTCTCTTATTTATGATTCGGTATCATTGAAATTTTTCCCTGATCACATATTTCTGATTAAGCAATGACAATGCATACAAAAATCGGATTTTCTCTTATCAATTTATATTCTTTATTTTTATTAGTAATTATTTCTTTGATATGCACACCAGTTGCTCATGTTTTAACCTTTTAGAATAGAATACAAATATATTTTAAGAAAACATTCCATTCTAATTTAACAAAATTTGAAAGCAGAATCTATGTCCTCTCTTGGTATTTCCAAGCTTGTCTTTTAATTTTAAATGAGTCTATTTATAAATTTGGTATTTTCTTAACTAACTAATTACTTGAAAAGAAAATATAAAGAGTAATTCTGTTTGACTTCAGGTTTCCAGGGGAAAAATCAATCATTCTCCATTTAATATTTATTTACTCAGTAATTTTTAATTGGAAATTTAATGTTGTCTGGACTCGCAGTCAACTGGGTTTGAATTAATTGAATATTTTTAATTACAGTAACTGAACTCCAACTATCCAACTTTTGATACGGCCCCAAAGACAGTACTCGCTTAAACAGTTAACCAAAATTAACATTTGAAGTAATGCACGTACACAATAAGTTTGCAAGGAAAATTAGTTCAGAGTTAATAATGCTGACTTACAATTCAATGGTTTGAGTTTAATACTGCTTTTTTGTTAAGGTTATTATTCAAATTAATTGACTCCAGTACCCAAGCATAGAAAAATTAGTCACTTAATTATAAGTCAAAACATTTCGAATTATAAATACTAATATTTTCAGGGAACAGAAGAATCTAGACATACATACTTTGGTCTCTTGAGTTTTAAAGTGTATTTTATTGCTTAAGAAGATGGCCAGATGGATTCTGTACACAAATCAAAGTGGTTTTTATATGTTCTGAAAGTTTCTAATTTCAAATTTCTCTTGACATACAATCTAAGCTTGCAAAAGCTGAACTATAATTAAGAAATAAAATATGGCAGGCCACGTAGTCATTGCTGATGAATGATGTGTCCCTGCTATATGAAGTAAGTAGCAAAACCCAGGACATGGTTTCCACCATGATCGTTAATCAACATATTCACCCTGTCTGGCGTGCCTGACTATAATAATAAATGGCACATAACACATTCCAAGTTTCATACAGAAGATTAATTTTATTGAAATCTACCACAAGACCAAAAATAGAAAGGCCATCTAAAAATAATTCCAAATTACAACAGAATTGCTAGTGACCTGCCTTGGTCGATAGCTGGGGCAACATTCTACATACAGAAGAGACAGCTGTTTGAGTGATGAGTGTTAAATGATAATGTGAGATGAGATGCAAAATATATTCTTTATCACCTACCGGGGGATGCCTACAGTTTCTACGATTTACTAATCCAAACTTTCCTTACTAGAGATGCCCTGGGATCCTGGAAAAAAAAAAAAAAGATACCAGTATTAGGTTAGGACAAATTAAGTTATTGAAGATCTCCATGTCAGATAACTAACTTTATTTCAAGACTAGCTTTTAAAACAGTCTTATGAAGGTAAGACACAAGATTGGTAAGTTCTGAGGAGGAAAAAGAAAAACATAACATGAAAATTTGGGGATATGGCAGATCTTATAGAACAATCCAGGCTGAATATGAAATGTTGTGGCCCAGAGTCAGGGGAGAGGATCCAGGTCGGGCTAGGTAAGAGGGAGGGATATAGTCTCTTAAAGTAGAGAGGATCTCTCATTGTTTTCTACAAGGTCAATCTAAAAGAAAACAACGAGAGTAGTGCTATTTCCATATATGAAATCTATTTTTAACATGAAGGAGTATGATCAGGGGCAAATGATAATCATGGAA
The DNA here is from genome assembly GCA_014189135.1 of Dicerorhinus sumatrensis harrissoni. Classification (NCBI taxonomy): domain Eukaryota; kingdom Metazoa; phylum Chordata; class Mammalia; order Perissodactyla; family Rhinocerotidae; genus Dicerorhinus; species Dicerorhinus sumatrensis. The sequence continues at coordinate 5,205,282 of JABWHU010000002.1, forward strand.
CCAGATGAAACTTAAACAAAAGCTTAGACTTTTAGGATCTATTCTACTTCATAAATTAGCTCTCCGGCCTCATATCTTACAATAACCCTCAAGCATAGTCTGTTATGTGCCATGGCCACATGAACAAATTGACATTCCCAAACAAATGATACATTTTTATGCTTCTGTGAGCATGTGAGTAACATAAAGTCGTGTTAACACAAAGTTGAGGGCAGGGCATTCCTCTCTAGGAACATCATGAGCAAATTCCTCTACAGGTCAACACCGCTTCTTTTCTGAAGCTTTCACAGACTCCCTAGGATGTAATTATCTTGCTCTCTTTGCTATTCCAACATTTGGATTGTATTTAGTTCAATATTTAGGTCTTCCTTATTTGTTTCTCACTTCATTGAGCTCAAAATGCACTCTGTAGTCAGCAGGTGTTGAATACATGTTTGCTGAAGTGAATTGAGTGGCCCCTTGAGGCAAGTTGAAAGGGGGAGTTGAAAATAGAGTGAGCACACTTTTAATCTATCTCATACTTAACCTTTCTTTCATTGGACTGGTATCTTTCACCTATATCTGGTATAGAGAGTCTTATATAGATAAACCTATCTTTCTCTATTTTTGTCAAGAAAGATAAGTGTGAGCTGATACATGACTTCAGAAGTTTAATGAGCAGGCACCAATGTGTATTCTAAGCAGGCAGGTTGCTTACTATTGCCTCAGACAAGAACTCAGCAGTAATTGGCTAGCTATCATTATTGGCTAGCATTTACAGCTGTTAATATTGTATTAGCTTTTATCAGTGGGTGAGAAGAGCTAACATTCATTAGGAAAGCATTTAGTTCAATACATTTGTGGTTGTGGGGTTAGTAGGCAAAAGGAAGATTGCAAAGTTAAGTCTTTGCACTTAAACACTGAAATGTAGCTGTGTGTTGCAGTTTTTAATAATGGAAAGAATTTTGCTATTTTTTCCATCTTTTTACCATGTGCATTTACGTGTGAATACATGACATTAACGGTACTAATAGATAAAATAGCTTGAAAATATTCAGACTAAAAGCACTAAGCTGAAAATCGACATACTTAACCTGAATTGAAAATGGAAATACATAAACTAGACTTCTTACAGTCTTAGTTTTTATAACATTAGATAAATATTACATTTTATTGGTAATTAGGATATGACAATAATTTACAAATTTAGTTTGGAAATTTCTATTTTTAAAACATTTCATTATGATGTATTTTATAGTCAGTAAAATGCTCAGCTATTAAATGTACATTTCAATGAATTTTGATACATTAAATACATATTCACTCAAGTGAATCCATAATACAAATCAAGATATAGGCCATTTCTATCAGTCCTAAATATTATTTAATTTCTCTTTTCAGTCAATACCACCATTTGATTTCTATCAATACAGATTAGTTTTACCTACATTTGAATTTCCTTCATGCAACAAATCAGTTTTTCCATTTTCCTCCTATTATTGATTTCTAGTTTCATATTATGTAGTCAGCAAAGATACTTGATTGATTTCAATCTTCTTAAATTTGCTAAGGTTTGCTTTGTGGCCCAACATATGATCTATCGCGGAGAATGTTCCACATGCACTTGAGAAGAATGTACATTCTGGTCCAGTTGGAAGGAATCTTCATGTCCACCGTTTGCTTGTTGATTTTATGTCTGGATCGCCCACCCAGGGTTCAGAGTAGAGTAATGAAGCCCCCTACTGTTGTTGTATTGCTGTCTATTTCTCCCTTCAGTTTTATTATTTGCTTTAAATATTAAAAACTCCAATGTTGAGTGTGTATATATTTACAATTGCTATATCGTCTTGATGAATTGATCCCTTTATCACTATGTAATGACCTTCTTTGTCTCTGGTGACAGATTTTGACTGAAAGTTTATTTTATCTGATATAAATACAGTGACTCCTGTTCTCTTTTGCTTACTATTTGCATGGAATATCTTTTTCTATCTCTTTACTTTCAGCCTATATGTGTCCTTAAAGCTAAAGTGAGTCTCTTGTAGGCAGCATATTGTTGGATTTTGTTTTTTTATCCATTCAATCACTCTCTGTCTTTTGATTGGAGGTATCAGTCCATTTATGTTTAAAGTAATTATTGACATGTAAAGATTTACCTTTGCCATTTTGTTATTTCTGTGTTTTTTTTTTTAGTTATTTTATTTCTTTCTTCTTCTCTTGCTGTCTTCCTGATTCATTTTTTGTAGTAGTATGGTATAATTCCTTTCTCTTTATCTCTTGTGTATCTGCTATAGGATTTTTTTCTTTGTGGTTACCACAAGGCTTGCATTAAACATCTTTTTTAAGCTGATATCAACTCACCTTCACTCACATACAAAAACTCTACACTTTTAGTTCTGCTCCCCCCACATGTTATGGTATTGATGTCATACTTTACATCTTTTTATATTGTGCATCCATTAACAAATTATTGTAGCTATAGTTATTTTTAATATTATTGTTTTATAACTTTTATTCTAGATCTTAAAGTGATTTACACAACCATATGGTATTAGGGTATTCTGAATTTGACTATATATTTACCTTTACCATTGAATTCTATACCTCTATATGTTTTCATATTTTTACTTAGTGTCCTTTCATTTAATCCTGAAGTACTCCCTTTAGCTTTCTTGTAAGGCAAATCTTGTGGTGATGAGTTCTCTTAGCTTTTGCTTGTCTGCGATTGCTTTTCTGTCTCCTTTGTGTCTGAAGGGCAGTTTTGCCAGGTCTAGTATTCTTGAACAGTAGTTTTTCTTTCAGTGCTTTGAATCTGTCATTCCATTCCCTCCTGTCCCTCAAGGTTATGCAAAGAAATTTGCTATTTGCCTCATAGGTACTTCCTTGTATGTAATGAGTTGTTTTTCTCTTCTTGCCTTCAAAATTTTCTCTTTGTCTTTTAACATTTTGATTATAACATATCTCAGAGCAATCTTCTTTGGGTTGATCTTGTTTGGGGTCCTTCGTGCTTTCCTGTAACTGGTTGTCCATCTCTCCCCCAGATTTGGGAAGTTTTAAGCAATTATTTCTTTAAATAAGCTTTCTGCCGTTTTCTCTCTCTCCCCTTACTCTGGGACTCCCATTAGGCAAATGTTCATTTACTTAATGGTGTCCCATAATTCACATAGGCTTCCTTCACTCTTTTTCATTCATTTTTTCTTTTTGTTCCTCTCACTGACTAATTTCAAACGATCTGTCTTTGAGTTTGCTAATTCTTCCTTCTTCATGATCAAGATTTTTTATAAAATTATTGAATTTTTCAGTTCTGTCATTGTATTATTTAGCTCCAGGGTTTTTATTTGGTTCTTTTGTATGGTTTCTATTTCTTTATTAAAGTTCTTATTTTGTTATGCATTATTTTCCTGATTTTGTTTAGTTATGTATCTGTGTTCTATGGCCTTTCATTGAGTTTAAGATGATTATTTTGAATTCTTTGTCAGGCAAATTGTAGATCTCCATTTCTTTGAGGGCAATTACTGGAACTATATTAGTTTCCTTTGGCGGCATTACGTTTGCCTTGGTTCCATGATCCATGTAGTCTTGTACTGGTGACTGTGCATTTGACAGGGCAAACACAGCCTCCAGTTTTTAAAGACTGGTTATGGCAGGCAAGGACCTTTTCCTCTTGGTTCCCTAGGCTATCGAGATTACCTCTGGAATCACAGTTGTGCTCTGTTTGAACAGTTTGGAGGCTATCATTGGGCCTGCTGTGGGGTGTGTGGTTGGTGTGCTTGCTTCGAGGGGCTCAGGTGGATGTGGATCATCTGGTCTCTGGGTGGGTGGGACTGCCTCCAGGACCTCGTTGAGAGCCATATTCTTTGTTACACAGAACCTATCCATAATTTTCTCATTTTTATCAGACTTTCAACATATTACTAAAATAAATAACTGATTATTTTAGTTTCATCCATGTATATTTTCCCCTAAATATCTAGCTCTGCCATAATATTATTTCTGGTAAGCTAAGTAATGCCCTTTAATGAACATGAAGAAAAACTGGGAATTATCTTTGGTTTCACTTGAGAAGCATGGAAATCCCCTGTTAATTTTCTTGAATTGTGATTCCCTGCTGTGATGTTAACTCATTTTGGAACTGATAGCATTATAGTATTTAAATCTAGAAAGGTTCACAGAAGGGATCTAATTTCATCTTATTTTTAACTTTTCATTATCACACAGCTTTTTAATGTTTTTCCATTGACTCCTTAATTTTAAAATAATATGTCTACCAAAATAATATAATAAGTAATAATAAATTATAAGGTTTTAAAATTTATATCCATAATATACTTGCAGCTAATATTCAGATATTATATTTAACATATGCAACACATTTATCATGTTAGATAATTATGTTTGACATGATATAAACAGAAAAAATCTATATTTTTATTACCGTTTGAATCAATTAGTTGGTTATAGACCTACAATATCAGTTTGGCTTTTTGAAAGACTGAAATTAAGTTCCATTTTTGAGTTAATTTAATTTGATAAGCCAGACTTCAAATATATAAATCTAACTTAAATTCCTTACATAGAAAGTGAGAGAACTGAATCTCAAGGAAATTAAAAAAATTTGTTGAGCTCTTGGAGTATTTAAATATAAATTAATTTAAATTATTTCATCAATGTAATTACTAAAGCAAGAAAGAAGTACTCCTAATATATTTATTTGATTCAGACTTTTCAGTGAAATTGTTTTATATGTAATAAATAATACTCATATTTACACTTAGAATGGATGCTTTGGCCATATTGAAAAGGGACTATTAAAGGGGATTATTACTGTGTAGGGAGGAAATCTGAGTTATAATGGAAAAAGACATGAATGGGAGGTTAAAAGAAATAATTATAAAATGAGTGCAAATAATGTTTTCAAAAGTTTTGCTGTGAACAGTTTTAGAGAGCTAGGGTAGAAGTCAGGAAAAATTCCAAGGTTAAAAATTCTGGTTACTGTTGTTGATTTTAGGATGGAAAAGAATTGACATTATTTAAATGCTGGTATAAAGGAGTCAGTAAAAATGAGAACTTAAAAATATAGGCTAGGGATAGATAATGACACAAGATATCTATAAACAGAATACGATAGGATGCTAGGAAATAAATCTCATTACACCCTTGTACTGACACACTGGCACGACTTCGTAAGTGTGTGCTTAAGTCCTCCTTCTACTTATGCTACAAGTATTTTACAAACAAGTTTAGCAAACCTGCTCTGTGATCATCGTCATTTCTCTTTTCTCATTCTTTGCTTTTGGAACTCAACAATAAAACATTCCTATAGGGGCCGGTCCTCTGGCATAGCCATTAAGTTCACACTCTCTGCTTCGGCAGCCCGGGGTTCACCACTTTGGATCCTGGGCATGGACCTACGCACCGCTCATCAAGCCATGCTGAGGCGGCATCACACATAGAGCAACTAGAAGTATGTACAGCTATGACATACAACTATCTACTGGGTCTTTGGGGAGGAAAAAAGAAGGAGGAAGATTGGCAGCAGATAGTAGCTCAGGGCCAATCTTCCTCAAAAAAAAATTCCTATAAATTCGAACTGTTTGGTACAGATGAGATAGTATATATAGTTGTAGAACATAGTAATAAGACTACTAAAACTAAATGTGTTTTTAAGGCTATGAAGGAATACCATGGGCATTCAAAACAAGGAAGAATTTTATCATGGGTATCTGTTTATAGTTACAGGTAACTGTTGACTTGCAGGAAAACCTTCCATCACTAATGGGCTGACTGGCCTCCCTTCCAAGCTCCTCCAGTCTTGGCTCTTCTCTGAAGACTAAGCTTCTTTGATATTCTTAGCTTCATCCTCACAATTTCAGCCTATCCATTGTTTTAGTCTACATTTCTCTTTTCTTTTCTTGCTAGCAACATATCACTAATAGTTTTCCGGATAACCAATTTCTAGTTCCTGGCAAAGATAAGATTAAGGTTCATACCACTCAAATGAGGGTGGTTTATAGCAAAACAAACAAACAAAGCTGATGTTTCTAGAATTTGCTTGGCTAAGAAAATATTTTTAATGAGGATGTTGGTAGGGGCAATCAACAAGGTATTCATGTAGGCTATATAATGCAGTGGCTAGGAGTTTGGTCTATGGAATCAGCAATTCTGGACTCAGATCTCTCTTATCACTTACCAACTCTCTGATGTTGAACAAATTACCTATTATATGGGCCTCGGTTTCTTCTTCTGAGAATTGGAATAATAGCAGAGTCTAATTTATAGAGTTGTTCTGAAAATTAAAAGTGATCTTGCAATAAAGGATTGGATATTACCCTTAGGATGTGAAAACTGATTAAAGATGAGGTATGATGATGATGATGATTACAATGAGAATGATTATACTATCAAATTAAAAATTAGACTGTTGAAATGTTTTTGATATACAAATGAATTATAAATATATTTGCAAAAGCTACTTCAAACTTGCAGAAGAATTTCTCCACTAGTTTCTTTAAAAAAATTATGACATTTTCTTTAAGATAAATAACTAAACATTCAGGTGATTTCAGTAGAATACAGAGTACAGAAAATAACATAAGGTCAAATTATTTAGAATAAGATTAAAGAATAAGTCAACTGCATTATAAATGGGAAATTCTGATGTTTTAAAAAATATTTTTATAAACTTCACTATATGTAACCATCATTATGAGAGACTAAAATATCATATTTATTATAATTTGTAAATAAAATTAAATAATATTTTAAATATATTCAATGGTTCTCTATATAAATGGGAGTAGACTAAATGAAACAAACACCATATAAGTTTATATTTTGATAGACATCATAAATAATAAGCCATTAAATGGTATTTCTACAATGTTCTCACATTGTTTTATACTTCATAAAAAGAATGAAATATAATAAATTTTATATCAGTAATAGTTTCTGCAGTGTCAGTGATCAGGAAATTTATAAAATCAAATAATTTTTATTTTTATTATGTACATAATGTGAATGGAAGATATAGCTAAGACTCCTTCACCTAGTTAAATCCCATGACCTTCAGTGTTGGCTAGAAATCACTTTATTCTATACCAGGCAAATCCCCTTAACATTACGCAAAATTATAGGAAAAATAATACCAACAAATAAGGAAAAAAAAGTACAAATTATATCATCTTGACGTTTATCATATCATGTTGAATCTCACATAGAAAGTTACAACATCAAGAATATTGGTACTTTTTCCGAAATAAAACCCATGTATTTAATCTTCCAAAGGTGGTATTGAAACAAAATATAAGCTAAAGAAGAGAATGCTTGAGTGCTCCTAAAATCTAAAATACCTTAGAAATATGACTCCACCTTAATTCCTAATGATAAAAGTTTTCGAGCACTTATTTTAAAATCAAGAATAAGTCAAGAAAGCTATATTAATATAATACAATACATATTAATATAATATAAAATTACATTTTATATAATTATATAATAATTAAATATATATTAAAATATACATAAATTATAATATATTTGATTTATAAATAGATACATTCATATATATTATGTATGTAATGGATTTATTTATACATTTTGTATCAAGAGAGAGATACTTATTTTAAGGAATTGGCTCATGCTTTTGTGGTGCTGGAAAGTCTGAAATCCTTAGGGCAAGCTGGCTGACTGGAAATTCAGGTAAGAATTGATGTCATGGTCTTGAGTCCAAAGACTGGAAACTCAGGCATGGTTTCTTTCAGTCTAGAGGTAGAATGGGATCATATTCCCATATAAACTATTCATTTTGGGGGCAAACCGGAATAAGGCAATGATAAATTATATGTTTGCAGTTCCTAATATTGATATATTAGTATATATAAATATATAAATTATATAAATAGTGTGTACAAAAAAGTAATAGGAGTTAGAAAAAACTGAGATTGTAAATTTTAAGTGGATATAATTAATGGGCAATAGAATGTAAATACCTAAAGAGAACTCTAGGATGGAGACCAATATCTGAGAAATTTTAGCATGAGAATGAATGGGATTACATGGACAAAGGTGTAGAATTAAAAGGCTGAACCTTGAATTCTTAGAGTAAAAGTATGTGAGGGATAGGTTAAATACATAAAATATGAGCAAATATAAAACCTCCCTCTTGCAGAGAATCCTGCACCATCCCTGCTCCTTTGTAATACTAGCTCCTTATTCATAGTCTGAGTTGCACATGCTTGCTCATGTGCCTGTGGCCCAGCCACAGAGAGTCTGGGAATGCAAGTATCTGGCATTTTCAGCTTCTGAAATAGGAGGCAGGTTCTGCTTCTCCAAAGATTCCTAAGTTAAAGAATTTTCCAAATATAGAAAAGATTCATGTGCTTTGCACCTGCTGAAATTGTCCCATGTTTTACTTTCTTCAAATGTCAACATCCTGAATTATATTAATATATTTTCTAATTTTGCATCTTTGAATGCTTAAGATTAACCTGACTTTGTCATTATGAATTATTCTTTTAATATAATTTTGGGTTGACTTGCTCAGATTTTATTTAGAATTATTTGCATCTAAATTAAAAAATAGGAGTGGCCCATAGATTTCTTTTGAGGGACTGCGTCTGTTTTTCTGTTTGTTTGTCTTGTTATCAGGGTTATGTTAGCCTTGTAAAATAAGTTGGAAAATTCTGTATTCTCTGGAACAGTTATAGATCATAGGGATTTTCTGTTACATGTAAGTATGGTGAAATTCACCTATAAAACTAGGTGAATATTAAACTATCTGGACATGATTCCGTTTCAGGGACAGCTCCTTCAATACTTTTCCAATTCCCACTATAATTATTGGTTTATTGAGGTTACTACTTCTTGGTTATCAACTTTGGTAATTAATATTTTCTAATAAGATCATCTATTGAAAAAAGGAATATGAATAAATAGATAGTAGAAAGGTCATGAGGAGGGACACAATAAATAGCTTTGGATGCAGTGGGTAATCTAAAAAGATAAACATGGAAAATTTTCCCATAAATTTAGCTATTACAGAACTTTTTTAACCTTAAGGAAAGGAATTCTATTAGGGATAACAAACAATAGGTTAGAGAGAGAACAGATGGTGACGTGGTGGGTATGTTTAGTATTGGTTACTCTTAGAAATACTTTAAATAAAACTGGAAATGGAGAACTAAGCTGGTTGTTACAGGAACAAAGGAGCCATTGGTCTTTGATCATGGGCAAAACATGACCCTTAGTATAAGTTGAGATATGGAGCCAGTATAGAGTAAAAGCACAGTGGGTAGTGGATGAAATGAAGTCACAAAGAAAACAGGAGAGCCTAAGAACAGGTGCAGAAGCCAAGGTATATATTTTTTGTTGTGCAACTAAAACTGCAATCCTCAGACCTCACAAGACACCCTTCCATCTAGCAAGTAGGATTAGGTGAATGAAGTTTCGTAACCCTCTCTGGGTCAGCACACCTGCTATGGCCTGAATGTTTGTGTCCCCCAAAATTTGTATGTTGAAATCCTAACCCCCAAAGTTGATGGTATTAGCAGGTGGGGTTTTTTGTATGTCAATCATTCCTCAATAAAGTGGTTTAAAAAAAAGACAATGTGGCACTGGCATGAGGATTTGCATACAGCTCAATGGAACAGAGTAGAGTTTAGAAATAGACCCACACTTGTATGTTCATTTGCCTCTTACCACAAGTACCAAAAAATTCAATAGGTCAAGAAAATCTCGTCAACATATAGTGACGGATAAGCTTCAAACATTAATGGAAAAAATGAATTTTATTGTAGTAAGTTATCACTCCACACCCACTGAGATGGCCACAACTGAAAAAATGAATACTAACAAGTGTTGGGTGTGGATGTGGAGAAACAGGAAACCTGGACATTGCTGGTGGGAATATAAAATGGTTCAGCCAAACAGTGGAAATCTGTTTGGTGTTTCCTCAAAAACTTAAACATAGAATCACCATATAATCCAGCAATTCCACTCTTAGGTGTCCATACCCAAAAGAAATGAAAATGAGTGTTCAAACAAATTATATACAAATGTT